>SHCU01000559.1:2434-16819 GCA_004307685.1 Ceratina australensis | reverse complement strand
TGTACCTAGACCGTTGTCGCACCAACTCGTACCATTCGTATTTTCCCATGTCTCAATTTCTTATTTACACGGTGTTTCTTTGCTTTGTTTACGTTTCGTTCCAAAACTTGAAACATCGATCGACGTTCTCCATACCGTGTAATTAAAAGCTGACCGCGTGTCTTTGTCCCACCACGGGTGCGAATACCTCGCAGATGTTAGTGCCAGGCCCGCACGCTCAAGTTTTTGCGGTAGTAAACAATGACCGAGCAAAACATAATAACGCGTGCACATATGTGTTTACGCGTATTGATAGCGCGGGTAAATTACTACTCGTGAACGTTTGTCGAAAACGTAAATTAACGCTCAATTTATAGGCTCGATTTAGAGTCGGGGTTATTTCTTATCGATTAGTCTTGTGTGTGCGGACGAACTCGGAAGGTATTAAAACGGGTAAACGTAAGAGTATCCTCGAAGGAAAACGGACGCGCGGACGGTGTCCCGCGGCTGGGTCGTAACTCACGTGCGCAACAGATGCCTCAAAAACCTTTAGTTATCCGTGTTGCTGCACACACGCTTTGCGTTCGAGATTAGAAAATCGCATTATCTGCTGGTTGTTTCCGTCGATCCACTCGGCTAGGGTGAGGTTGCTAGGAAATCGAGGCGATCGTACATTAATTTATTCCCGACCTGAGACGACCTCGTGGCGACTTACACGCGTCTCGGTTCCTCTTCGGGGTTTCATTTCTATTTATAGATCACGACACGCATCGGTCGCGCGTACGTATCGAGTGTGAGCGAACCGGACTCCCTTCGCGCCTTCCCTTTGTTCTTCGCTCGGCTAAAGTGAAACTGGTCGACCCGTGAAAAGTTGATCGAAGTAGTCGATGTTCCGCGAACGAGCTGCATGAGACGGCGAAGAAGTTTTCGCGCGTTAAGATCGCATCGCATTTAACGAACCGGATCGATCGCAATCAAACATCTTTGACGCGCGTCGCCGTGTATACCTTTGAAGCGCGCGTCGCGAGGAAACGAGACCCCCTGGATACAGGATTGCGCTAGTCTTCCAGTGGCATGTTTACCTCTAATATCAATCCGTGCGGAGCACTCGACGATGATTACTGTGCAACCAACTGGGTCAAAGCCTAACTGGGTCACAATTTCACCGAGCTACCCGCGTTATTAGGTGCTTGGCGCACGTTCCCGACGAAATACGTACGCGCGTTTCAAACCCGATGGTCGTAACTCGTTCGACCATCGGGTTCAACGCCGTACGATTAGAATCCGTTCCTTCCGCATCCCCCCTGTGGCTAGGCCCGTTGTTGCGTCGGTGAAACTTCGCTCTCGTCCTCGTTGCTACTTTTACCAAAACTTTCGTTCGGCGAAGGTCGTGTAATTTACTCCCGAGTCGTGGGTGTGCATCAGCTACTCGAAACGATTCCCGACTCGTCGTCCGTCGTGCACAGATGAAAGAAAGTCGACTCTTTCGACGATGAAGCCTCGAACGAAAAATGTAATCTATAGCTTGCATTATTTATTCGTGTACGATCAACCATCCTACGGTAGCATCGACGTTGACAACAAGGCACTTCGTATATCAGAAAATGATCCGATATTTGAGCATCTATTTTTAGCACTGCGCGACGTTCGGTGTTCTTTCACGCTCGCGGGAATGTTCATTTAACTTTGGACCTTTTCCGAAGTTCGCTCGCCGAGTCACTGGCATGCCGGTCGAAGAACACCCCCGCCGCCGTTGCACCGATCGAGCGTGCTCGGGGGAATCTCGTTACGTCGCTTAATTGCGTTCCGCAGAGGGAAACCCTTTCCTTCTTTACCGAATCGAACCTATCGATTGGTTTTTCTTTCCGCTGATCTCGGAGAAATTCCATCCATCCGGGGAAAATTACTTGCAAGACACGATCGAGCTGCTCGAAGTTACGTCTCTCGCGGGTGTGTTAGAGAAGTGATCGACCGCGAGGTACGAGCGTCGAACGTAGCTCAGCGGTGGGCGCAACCAAGGGGGTTGGCGAACTCGTTCATCACCGGCCGCGCACCTAAATGTTTCCTCTGCGGGTTTTCAAAGTTTCAGTAGCGAATGTATCCGTTCATGCCCGAGAAGTATTTCATCGATCGTTTTATAACGACACGAGTCTGTGGGGATCGGTCTCTTTTATCATCAGGATCCGGACCGTCTCGTCGTTATTCTTTCCTCTGTTCGTTAGCTCCCCGGAGGCGCGAGAGGAACGCGTTACGGATCCTCGTTGAATCGTACTCTCCGTCGGTTTTTTTTCTATTTATCGTTCTATCTGTCGTTCCCTTTGTCGCTTCTCGTGAATGCGCGTTCGCCTTTTATCTCTGTATCTCTCGACAAATTAATAAACCGAAGAAACGATGATTAGAATCGTGAGGAAGGAGGTTAAATAAATGCGAATAAATTCCGAAATCCGAACGAGAGATATTCATGACACTTGTACCGTTGCACGTTCGCATGCCAAATGGGCCGGAAATCATTTTCGGTAATTCGAAGCGTCGACACCCGCAACGAATTTACTCTTGTGGTTTCGATCTTTGCTCGGCGACGTTAGAAAGTTGATCATCGGCCCTGGGAGAGAGAGAGAGAGAGAGAGAGAGAGAGAGGAAACGAGATAAATTCGCGGATCCGTGAGTAGAACGAAACGAATTTCGTAGGCCGATCCCTTGGTCGACTTCGTTCTCACCGGGCACCTATCCGAATCTGTTCTTCCGAGTAGACCTACGACCCGTAGTTCTTTTCGCGCAACCGAGGGAAAAGGAGGGAACGCGACAAAGCCTCTTTGCAGCCACTCCGCCGCGTTCAACGGCCGTTGAATAAGGCAATATCCCGAGGCTTTATCGTGCCCGTTTTGCGCGAACAAGGGCCTGTTATTACATCGGGAAATTGCTGGACCCGCGCTTTCCCCTTCTGTCCTCTTCCCGTTTCCATCAGCCGCTGTTCGATTCGCTTTCGACCAGGGCTGCCCCCCTGGCCTCCCTTTCCTTCGATCTTCGTCCTCTGGTCCGTCTTGAAATTTAGATAGGCTCGTTTTCTCGGCGCATGGATTTTTCATCGCGAGTTCGGCGTAAAATGCACTGCGAGCCGAGAGGGAAAAACGGAGTGCGATATCTGGGTTACGAGTCGGACGAGGAGACGTTAGCGGTGATTGGATTCTCGACGACCGACACGGAAATTGGGTGAAATACGTTAAATTGGAAGAGACGCGACAGCCGGAAATGAAAAGATCCTCGTCACCTAGAGACGAACGGTGCTCTCGTAGCTACGTACAAGCTGTACACCGTTGAAACGTTGGAAATTAGAGATTTCATTCGGATTCCTTTAATAATTCTATTTCAGAAGAATAAATGTCGACTGGCCATTCGCGCGAGTTAAACGCCAAGTTTTAAACGAGACACAGTGGAATCCCGCATCGTTTGTTTATCTTGCGTATTAATTTTAATGAGGAGAATCGCCTTTTTGCGCTTTTAGAGGCGTGAAAGTTGTAGCTTCCATGGGAACCCCGTAGGAAAGGATTCTTCGCTGTCTCTTCTACTTTTTGCGTTTAATTTGCATTTAATTAATTTCTAACACCTGGCACGACGCGTCGGAAGAGGTCGTCGAATTTGTCTCCAGCGTCGTCGTATTTTAGATTAAAAATTTAGGTCCCTAAGAGATATTCTATGCCAGTTTATACTTCGTGACAATTAGCACAAATTTACTGCGCGTTTTAACTAATTTTCCGTTTAACACGAGTTTGAAACCACTTATCCTGGATTTCCGACCGCTGCGCGTCAATAACATTATTCGCCAAGTTTCGCGATTCAATTAATATCGCTTTAATTAGTTTGTCGTAACGCCACTGGAAATAAGATCGTTGTTAGTTCGATATCGCATCGTCCTTCGTGGGTTTACGCGTGAACGAGGGTTGACATAGACTGCTTCCCGTGCTGGCGATGTTCCAGGCGCCGGGAAATCGGTAGCAGAGATTAGTTTCTCGTTTCGACGCGAGGTACAATGGAAGCAACGCGCGTGGCAACGTAGAACACGGCTATTACGGTGCCGAATCGTCTGCACGCGGCCAAACTATACCTACGCGCATCCTACGTGTTCCAAGATCGTAGGAAAAATACGATGCCTAGCGTCGTTCCTCCCTATCTCGATAAATAAATAGTTCCCCCGTTCAGACCGAAAACAAATTGTTGAAAATGAATTTCAGGATTTTACCGCGACTACTCATCTTCTTATCACGCGTCTTTGTTCCTCGCCCTTTCGGTCTACTCTTCCACGGTTATTTATCTCTCGCTATTAATTTCTGACTTCCTTGTTTTTCATCTCTATTCAAATATCGAAGCGATGCAACCACATTAAACACAACGTATGCGTATACATTACATATTTATATCCTGAACGCAAACGCGGCGAGCCGAGCGGTTCTCGCAACGGATCAAGACGTTCAAGAGGTTAACGGACGAATATGATCGCGTATAGTTCATCGAAGCGGCTCGAGGGAGTCGTAGGGGCACGTCATCGACGTTGCTTCCGACGATGTCCGGTCGTTCCCGTGGGAAATCTCGGAAATGATACGAGCTCTTGTCGCTCCGATCAAAATTGATCAACTTTGTTCACCCCGTCCCGGAATATACGTACACGAAAACTTCTTGGCCCTCCGTGGAAAAATAGCCGACCCATATATTTGTTCGCGCGTAAACTTTCAGAAAATTACGTCTCGAGCGGCGCGAAAAAATGAACGCGGGACGCCGTAGATAAATTGGGGATTTTAATTAAGTCGACGATAAAGCTTAGGTACGAATTTAACGCGGACACGTATGTACCTACATATATGCGCTGACCTCAATGGATTTCGGTAAGTACACCTAAAAAATGTGACACGCGAACGCAGGGGTAACGCTGCGGTCACGAGTAGCGACACTTGCTCGTAGGCACGGTCACCGTCTCATTTCGTCGCAAAATCGTGATTTACATGATATTCTTTTTAGCGTAAAGTCAAGAGGTACCTCTTCAGAATTTCGCGGGATTTCAAACAACAATTTACCGATTTCACATTTTTTAAGCAATTTTTTAAAGCTGAAATTCATCGAGGTACGCCTGTGCGTATATGTATCCGTTCAAAATAAGAAAACGTGCGAACGCTACTGTTTGTTATTCTCGGTTATCGGTCAAAGGACCGATAGCGCATCGTCTGAACACGCTATAATTTTAAGTAAAATAACACGTTGTTTGCGCGACGATTATCACCGATTCGCGTATTATACATTGAAGTTGAATTTCGGGTAAAGTACGACGAGTCTGTTATCGCTGTTATTTTCGCGGACATTTTCGCGAACCGATTTAAAAATGAAATCGTGTCCGCCGCGCGATAAACAACCGCATAAATATTCGCGATCTAATTCGCGATGCGATAGGATCGTGTTTCTGCCCGCGGAGCAACCGGTCGACCGCGGGAGCCAGATGCATACGTAACTTATTTATACGATTCCACGGCGGGTGCCAGCGGGAACTTTGCTAATTTCATTTATCAGCGATAAAACCGGTAATGATAAAAAGTTTACAGCTCGCGCGTTCGACCCTGCGACGGATATCTATCGCCGAGACGCGTTTCGATACGCTGGTACGCTTCGGATTTATCGTCACCGATGTTTCTCCAATTTATAGCGTATTCTTGAATACCAACCTCTGCCACCGTTGAATTATTTACGCGCATTTTTTTTTTTATCACTGCACGGTACAGTCATTGTTGTCGCATATTTCTGCCGTTTTTACACACGCTAAATTGCGAACGTGAAAAGGAATGTTCGTTGTTCGACGGAAACAAAGGTGCATCTCGTATGCACCGAGTGCCTCTATTAAGATGCGAGACGCTCTCGATTCTAATGAGGTAGCACGTTATTGTTAGAACTGTAACGAACATACCGCCACGGTATACATTCTTTTTTACCAAAATTGTTATCTCGCTTTATCACGGCACTATCGGAATTGCCTTTCAGAGAGGTTCCGCTAACGTCGCAACGTTCATAAATGTATTTGGTCTCTCGTTTCGTTATCAGACTACGTACCTACTCGCAGTGTACGCAATTCCTACCGGACGACAACCGGGGCCTGTCGTAAACTACGTTTAAACAGGATGTGCGGCCATTACAGCCAATTTAAATGAATCGCGGTTATAAAGATCCTCTTTGGAGAGCGTCATCCTTCCCTCGAGGCGTACCTATTTTACAAACAGTGGCCGGACGATGATCGATCGAATTCCCTGTTGTTCATCATCGCGTGAGACGCGGAGAAAGCGTTTCTCGAATTTTCGCAATTTGCTATGAACACGGACTGATGTCGACGCGAGTAGAATATTTTTAAATAGGCATCCGCATACGTTTGACTGTGAGACCGTTTGTTCTGCTGGAAAACAGGGAGTGCATTCGTCGCGATCAAAGTCAATGGATACTATGTGCAAATATACGATTAGCGCTAGGACGGCGCATAAAAAACGTTCTTGTCCTCCTGACAAGTCACAGGAAATAAATAGCGAGTAATAAAACGTTGCAATTATAACTATCGTTGCGTCGGTGTTGGTTGCGCACCGTACGCTCGACGAGAATTTCCGGAAAATGCAACGGTCAATTTTCGATGGGCTCCGTCCGCGTATAGGAAATCGATGCAGCGCGAAGGCGCATCGAGCTAATACAGCGTAACGATAATATAGATGATCGGATATGATATCGCGCTCATCGGAGGCGACGGGTTTCGAGGTCGGAGCGAAACGCGGTCCGACGTTCATCGACCGATAACAACTGATCGAACGTTAACGTCTCTCGATTTTTGCGACGCGCTGGAATTTTGTACGTTCGACGTCCGATAAACTTGAGGGCGACGCGGGCTCGCGATCGGATAAGATCGCGGTTAAAATATCTCGTAAAACGCTCCCGGGTCACAGGGAGAATTAATTATTTAAGTACTTGAATCGAAGCGTTGAAGTTTTGCAGCACTATGTTTATACGTATCGCGATGTTTTTCAGACAATTTAACTCTTACTTTAAACTCTTAGTTCTCTGTAAATATAATTTTAGCTAGAAGCTCGTCGTCTCGAATATTGGCCGCAGCCTTTTAACTACAAGTTTTTACTAAACTCTTAGCAAAGTGTTATTACGGTTCGTACATTGTTAATTTTGACCGACGAGATGGGCAATCGATCCGGGGCACTCTAAACATAATTGACGTTGTTAATTTTAAACGACTCGCGATAGCTCGCATTTAGGCAACAACTACCTTAATTCCGATTCGCGGTCGAGGCTGGTGGATCGTACGCGTCACCCAACGAGACACGCGGTCGGAGCGTGTCGTGAAACGCGGGAGCACGTGTTTCTTCTCTCACGTTCGCGTGCAACGCCTATCTTCGTGCTCCAAATAGATTTAACGCTCGCGTACGAAAATATAATCCACTTTCGAAACGGTTGATCCTCCCGAGAGCGATTACTCCGCGAGATCTAATCTCTCTCGTAATTTTCGGCTCTCGGGTTTATTTACGTTCACGGAATAAGACGTGATCGCGTGTACGTGTATCCGTTAACGAGCGTCGTCTCTCCTTTCACCGTTCGATCGTATGCGTATCTGGCTTTCTCACTGTTGTCGCGCATTCTATTTGTCTCGAAGCGTGTCATCGCTGGTCGTGGATTTTCGTTACGCCAACGGCGATATTTTTAATTGCAAATCGCACGGCCGCCAGGTCGCATGCGCTTTCCGTGCCAAAGTCCAATCGTCGCGGGCCGGGAGCGATTCTGTTAAACCAGTCCGCCTTGTTTCCGGGGCGAAGTCCGCTCTCACCGGCTATAAAAAAAGAAAGGGAAACGAAGATCGTTTCGAGTCGAGGACAGAGAGAGAAGGAGTTTGTTTGCCGACACCTACGCGATGCGACCGCGGATCGGACTTTGGACTCGCGCTACTCGACCGTCCGCCACGTTTCACGATTCACCGAGCTTTTCGTCTGAATGTACACGAAGCAGTTGCCGGTCTTAAGTTTCACGATACACGCGATCTACGAAATAATCATTGCGCGGTTCAAAGTTCACTCGAGGAACTGAATCCTACATTAATATTACTTTACATTTTAATCGCGCGTTCGCACGTTTAAGTGCAACGGGAAGTGCATTCACGTGCACATTCTGAAATGAATAAGTAAACGGAAACCGGTTTTTTCGAGAGCCTTTATACGTAGATATATAGATAAATGGTGGAATAGAGAGATAAAAAAGTGTTATCGACATCAATTGGCTCGATAACGAATTAATCGCTGCGCTTCGTCGCTTTAGCATCGAATTCTTTTGGGCCGTTACAGAAAATCGATTGGTATACAATATAAGTACGTGGAATTTCTCTTACGTGTAGCGCGTCACCGCGTTAACCGGGGTAACCTAGGGTGAGAAACGAATAAGGGCATCGCGACGGTCTGGCTGTTGCTAAAAGGATTCACATCCGAGAGCCATGATATCGCGTCTCCTCTGAGCGTGTTCCTACGCGGGTACACGTTGGGGAGTCTCTTTGACGGCAACAGCTCGGCAATCTAATTACCTGTCCAACGTTTGTACCGCAACCTCGGCCGAGAGCGCGGTCAAAGCCAGTGGAACGCGTTGTTAAACGGTGCTAATGCGTTTACGGGCGTATCATCGAATCGGTCGTCTGGGGGCGAAACGGGACGGCCGCGTGAACTCTCGTCGCGCGATCGATAGCCAACCGTTCCTCGTTTCCAGTTTCTTCCGTTTCTGCACCGAACCCGACGGACGATTACGCGGTGTTGTTTTTATCGATAACGTTTATTTCCGATATAACTCGCGAGAAATTACGGTTGGGACCGAGTTCCGAGGAGCCGGGAGTACCCGATAGAACTTCTCGGCAACTGTGATTACGTAAATCGAGTTTAATTAGCGCTCCGCTACTAACGGCCCGTGGGACTAATTTCGTTTGCCGCCCGAAACTTTACGGGGAACCGTTACCCGCCACTTTTTCTACCCTTACGTCTGCCCACGTGGTACACGGCTCGCGTTATGGTAATTACGACATTTTTTAATCCGCGCTCTTTTCTCTATCCCGAAGCTAACCCGCTCCATCGCGCGCATCTATACACATTTGGCTATTTTTCTTTGAAAAGTGCCGCGAAAAGTGATCCGTAGCGGTAGTTACACACGGTTACGATGAGAAAGGAGATCGGCCTGTCCCTTTTCAACGAAGATAAAACAAATATGAATCGCGCGGGGCTCCCGATTCTTTTTTTCCTTCTATCGCGGGACATTTTCATTTGCCGAAGTACCTACAACTCGGCTCTTCCGCGTGGATCGATGGGTCCATCGCGGTCGAGCCGTCCTGGCTCATTCGAATCGGCACGCTCGATGGTTAAATCGCGACGAGCGCGTGGACGGGAACGGAAGATCGAACGGAAACGGAAGGTGTCTACTTATGTTCGTCGAGGCAAGATTAATCGATTTACTCGCGAATTCGTTTAGCGGCGAATCGACGGATAAGATTGATGTATCCACGCTACCTCTTGCTCCATCCCTCGCTCGACTCGATTTCTCTGACTCGTTCCTCCGCGAAATTCGTTCTTTTCCGTTCGTCCGTGTTGGCAGAAACGATTATTACCGAAGACGGAGGTAGCGACAGCTAAGCGAGAATTTCGAACGGTAATTTTAATCTCGACGCGTTTCAAATACTCTCGATCCAGAATCGTCGCTCTAATTAAGTAGAAACGAATCGGCGAACGGACAAAGCCATTGCTCGAGGAAATTACCTAGGATTCGTTCGAACGTCGTTCGTTTCGTTCGTTTCCGTTTCCACGTTCTTTCCTCTTTTTTTATCCGTCCTTTCCTTCCTCCCCTGCGTCTCTTGCAGCGTGACAGCTGCTTTTCGTTTCTCGAAACATATACGAATGTCAAAATCGGGTAACTACTTTGTGCCCGGGCAAATTCGCGAGGCACCGTC
The DNA here is from genome assembly GCA_004307685.1 of Ceratina australensis. NCBI lineage: Eukaryota > Metazoa > Arthropoda > Insecta > Hymenoptera > Apidae > Ceratina > Ceratina australensis. Next base: position 6,846 of record SHCU01000559.1, on the reverse strand, counting down.
AGCGGAAAAGGGGTGTGTCAATTAAAGATTTACGGATTCGCGAAATAATTGTTGTACAGGGAGAAAATATTATTATATTAATTTATATTAATTTCAGCAAATATTTCGGGAGAAATTCCTCGAGCGTGAAGGTTTGAATCTCGTGTTTCGTTCTTCATGGTACGTGGTTATTCACCGCGCGAGAAACGAGAATAGCGATATCGATGAAGCGACGACGTATGCTCGATTAATATTCTCCTCGTTCGAGATCCATTCGGTTAACGAGGATCCGATGAAACGGATCACTGCTAATGGAACGTTATTGAGTATCTATCTCCCGCGCAGAAATACTCGAGTTTTTCCCCGGGTCAGAGTTAAAATTCCGAGATTTAACGAGTTTTATTTTTGCGAAATGCTAATAACGCGAAACAGCGGCACGCTCGTTATCGGCGTTACGGGCACAGTTTAATGCCTCCCATATTTGCGGCACTCGACGATACGATAATTGCTCGTTATTGCCCTTGCTGTACCGGCGATTCGATCAAATTTTCACGGATTCGAGGCGAACCGTTTCGCAAAGAAAGATGCGGTTATTCCTCACCGGGTCCATAGCAGGTTTGATCGAACGCTCGTCGGATCTCGCTGAATTCGAAGCGAAACGAGAGATACACTAACAAGTAACTCGCGACGAGATTCTCGAGAGACCAATTTGCCGAAGTGTTTCCAGAAATATTTACGCTACTCGATGCGATGATTCGGCGTTTTTGAATTCTTAGAAAAATACGAATAAAAATGGATCAGTATTTCAGCCGGTGAGAAGGGGGTATCACCGATGTAAATCCGAACGTGAGCTTTAATAGAATTCCCTTTTTTTTCTCTCCTCTGTTTTCAAGCCGCAACGTTCGCTCGCGGAACGTATGTTTTATCGATGGGAACGTGAGGGATGGCGATTTTCACCGAGCACGCAGATGTTTTCGCGCAACGGAGAATAACCCGATACCGAATGCCTCGTACGAGCCACTCGGACGCGTGCATTCGATTTCAGGCTTTGCGCTGTAAATCTCGCGAGCGAATTCCCCGCCAACGGAATTGGGGAGAGAAACACCGGTGAAAAATAATTGCCGCGCAGTTTGTCGGGTCGTTAAGCAAGGTTGCTCGAAATTTCTCTCACGGTTTTCCAAATTTTTTACATTCTTCCCTCTCGCGTCAACCCGGAGGCCCCGTAAACGTGGTTTCGCTCGGTACCGAGAGATTCGTTAAGTAAATTTTCACGCCGGAATGGAAAAGCAACAGCGGTCGATATCGAATCGCGGATGGAAATTCCTATAAGCTCTGGCCTCGGGGCGGACGGGGAACAAATGGAACGAGATACCGAGCGAGCGAGAAGAGAAAAGTCAAGTGAAAGGAGAAGGAGTAGATCGGGACAAAGGATTTTCCGGATCGAGCGGCGAATTCCCGGTGCACCCTTTTCTCATTTCCGTTTCCGATTTTCGCGTTTTCCGGAACATCGTCGCCCCGACGCGACGCGTTCGTGGAACCGATGCTTTTGAAACACGTTACAGGATTTCCAATAGGCGTTACTGATCGTTAATGACGGATATTTCTTCAATGACTTCAATTTCTAATAACTATTTTCTTTTCCTGTAATCGTGTACGTGATTTACAGTAGAAATTATACTGAGAGCAGAAATTGGGCAAATTATGTACATAAATGAACGATAAGACAGCAGCGAGAGCCGTGAGACGCATAAGCTGCGTGAGCGGCAGGGCTTTGGCACGGAGCACTCGCATTACCTCCTAGACCTCTTCTATAAAATGAGATTGTAGATCGCGTAAAATACATGTAAATTGTCCAACGACACCGTACGGTTCGCAGATTTTCATATTCTAAACCGCTGCTTCGATACGATCTCGCTGTGGAAAAAAAGGCTGCGTGTCAGCGCTTTCCTTGGTACGCTCACGTACCGTATAGGAAATCACTTCTCGCGTCGAATAATTCCCTCTCTGTTCGTCGTGTATCGCCGCGTCGGTAGATTTCAGACCCGAATCGTCCGGCTTTAAAAACGGTTCTCGTTTACCGGCGCCGATTTTTCCTTCTTCTAAACCTCTTTCGTTCACGCCGTTATACACCTGCTCGCGTTCTCCCGATATTTTCATACGCGCCGACAGAAAAATCGTTTCGCGTTCGTTAGCTTAATTACCTCGGCCTCGTTTATCTGGGACTCTATAATCGTCTTTTCCGTCGGCGCGGCTAGCTATGGCGGTTTCTCTTTTTTCCTCGTTTTTTCCCCGTTCTCTCTCGAGCATTCTCGAAACGATGTCGCGCGCGTATTCGCGAAAACCTCGATTCCCGCCGCCTCTCGTGGTTCTCGAGTTCCCTGGCAGCGTACCGGAGCTGCACGGTTTAACTCGTTCGCTCGAGAGGAAAAGCCGTTTCCGTGGTTGCGTGGAAACCGGCGCGAAATCGGTGGAACGTCGGAGGCCACGGGAGTAGCTGGAACGGACGGGCCGCGAGCCGAGTTTCCGGTTCGTCGCGTTCGAACGGGCTGGTCGCGAGATGGACGCGGAACTTTTTCGTGGAAAACGCGGCAACGGAGAATGGAAATAGGTCGCGAAATTTCACGAATCTCAGCCTGGCCGTTTTTCATTACAAATTCTATTTCGTTCGATATACGCGGTCCCATCCGATGCTGTTTCGACTCGTTCGGATAGACCGAATTGGAAATTAAATAGATCGATTTAAAAAATTCAGCAGTGTCATTTAGGAAGTAATTATCGTTTAACGACGGTTGAATCTGTAGCCGATACGGAAGATCCGGCGCGTATAAACCGGGACTCTGACCCCTCGGGGAATGACCGCATAAAAATCCGCGCAAACCGGAAGTTGCATATTTAAAACGCGAAATCTCAAAATTAATGGCCGCGCATGAATCAAATTCATTCTCGATATTTCAATGAAATAAAAATTAACATACGGAACGTTACTCCACGAATAAGTATGGTGATGATGAATCAAATAACGCTATACCAATTTTTATGAATTCTTGTTTCTGGAGATTTGCACAGCGATACCAGGCGCGAAAAGGCTTACAGTCTTTGATCCCTTACTTTTTCTTAGAAACGATCTACCCTCTATGGGTCCATGTAACTTTCACGTCACATTCTAATTTATCATTATTTTATCAGTCTTTACACGCAGAAGTGTAAACATTATAGGCCGTTGTTATCTGAAAGTCACATAGTGAATACATCGCGATAAAATTGTTTAAACGGAACGATTTTTTTTCATCTGCATATGTAAGTTTACAATTGCTGATTTTTCGTTTCCTTCATTTCTTGCATCAACAGTTCATCAACAAAGCTGTAAACGTCTAATGGTTAGGTCTTAAGGCAGGTGTCCGGCAGCAAGAATAGTTTTCTATTCCTTCACTCGGATATTCGCCTTTGTTTCCTCGTTACGTTTTATCCCAGCTAGAAACCGTGTCATCGATTCGATCGAATCGACGGGACGGTGCGATTATGGAAAATAGAGCGAAACTCGCTCGTGAGAGACGTTCTCCGGCGTTGAGCCGCGAGGACATCTTCCTCTTCGCTGAAAGAAGAGCAGACGGAGGAAGATGAAAAGCTGCTAGGCGCTTCGAGTCTATACGTACAGCTGCTGTTTTATATATTCCTCGTTTGCTCTCTTAATTTTTTCGGCTATTTCGTTGTTTCACGATCGCCGTCTCGTCGCTGAAGTCGGTCGAAGATAAAATCCGCATCTAATTAACGATGCAACGAACGGTAATCGTGTTTATCGAGGCGCAACGCGTTCGCAATTTCCATTCGGTTGCTCTCGTTGAAACTGGCCGGAACGTTCTCTCGTACGTAGCTCGTTCGATCGCATTTTCTTCTTTCTCGCGTTCCCTGTTATTCCTCGAGGATCCCGTGCGTTTCTCACCGGATCAGGCGGACGATGCACGGTAGTCGAAGTCGCGAGAAAATTGGATAAATAATCTGATGTGATCCGATCACGCTTCGCGCTCTATCCTGTATATTTACTCTTCGCGCTCGAGGAACGTGAAATTTTCATCAACTCGAAACGATTGCACGCGAAAATACTACGGTGACAAAATTTTATTCGATCAATAACAGATAAATTAATAATTATCTTTCCCGTGTAACAATTATTTTGTAGAAAAAAGCGGCGATCGTTGGTTACCTCTCGAGAGCGAAGGGTTAACGACCGATTAACACGGCCCAAAATAATTTGCGACACTTGTTGCACCGATATGCGTACGGCGAACACATGCCATACATTACGATCTACCGTGTATGTACAGATTCGGACAATTATTCTAGACCTACTACTGCTTATGTGTGAGTTCCCTAGCGGAAAAATATTCAAAAGTAATTAAAACTATTTTTATTCCGAAACGCGATAATTATGTCAG
>SHCU01000558.1:30054-41369 GCA_004307685.1 Ceratina australensis | reverse complement strand
TGTTCGGATCACACGGGTTGTCATCCGATTCCCGATCAAATTAAACGAATAAAACGATATCGAGAAGCGAACCGGTGACCATTCTTCTACCAAATTATTGATCGCTCTTTGATGTCATTACAATGTAGGAATTTTTTATTTGAACCTTCGCACTTTTACTATTGTTTACATAGTAATTTTTATTGTTTCAGAAGTTTGGAACAATAAATGGAAATGGAATTTGAGCGCGTGAAATGACGGACGCTTCGAGACGGAACTTTGATCGAAGTAACTTAGGAAGAGAACGTAGCGGATTTCGAATCACGTTGACATCGGTTAATGGAAAGTTAATATAGCTCGCAGCGAAGTTGATAATATAATTAAACCCAATTTCGAACAGCAGCTGGACGTAATAAGCCCCCGAAATTCCTGAGAAAAGTTACCTGACAATTAATACACCCTTTGGCGATCCCAAGGCTAGTCATTCGACCGCTGGATCAAAACGAATTTACTGCTAACTACGTATCTGGGAACAAGTTAGTAATTAAGTGCTAGTTTCTAAACCGTAATAATTAATACGTGAAGCATTCGGATTTGCAGCTGGTTTCACTGGCCGTTCTTAAGGGGTACTCAGTTTCAAACGGAGTCGTTTAAAAACCCTCTCAGAAACGGCATAATCCCGGCCAGAAATTACAAGAGCCGCACGCGTTCACATCAAAGAGCACCCAATTTAAACAGATTAGCGCATAGCCCGGGCAGCTACCCAGAATGGTTGATTACGACAGCTCTGAAACGTGTTCATCGGGAACGGCTACCGTTCGTATAAATGAAAATTCGATCGGGGTCCAACGAACTCTCAGGCTCTCTTCGAGAACCTCCCATTTAGATTTACTGAGCCCGTCTGTCATACGTAAGCGCGAGACTTGAAACGAAGTCTTGTGACCCAGTTACGGAGGCGAAAATCTGACCACGCGGCCGCGGGTAACTCCGATGGAATCGCGCCGAACGAGATAGAACCGAAGTTGAACCCGGCTCGGACAATGGGTGTGTTAAACTCCTGGTAAAGTTTTGCTTTCAGCTTTTTTACGACAGGAGTTAGTTAACTCGTTGGTACAGTTCGTCGAGTGTTAACGCTATTCCGTAAAAATCCACCTGCCCATAAATAGCGGCGGCCCTGAGCTAAGTTCTTTTCGCTGTTCGACTATTCCCCATCTTGGCTCGGGTTAAACTAAAACAAAGGACGGCTGCAGTTTAATCCCGCGCTAGTATACATTTTTAGTCAAATAAAATGGATAATCCATGGATTACCCGATTTAGGTTACGATGTTAATTAATGCCTGAACCCGACGTACACCTTTTCGCGAAGAGAAGAGGAGCACATCGCTGGAAGTCGATAGTCCGTTTTACAATTTATTATGCCGACGTGACCTTGTTAACAAGTTATTAGATGAAAACGATTTCCTCGATTAATTAAACGATACCGCTATAAATATGATCGAATCCGATCGTTGAATCGACGGAAAGCCTCATTTAAAAGCATCATTTTAAATGCACACACTGCAGGGGACATGATATGACCAACGTCAGGTTAAATATTTGACTAGGTCGGAACGAATTAATTTCTCGAGGCAAAAGAAACGGTGGAAGGTTGAAACGTTCGCGAACTAATTAATTGCACGGCCACGAACGAGCCGTTATTTGGAATGCAAAGAGGAAAGGATCAGCGGAGAATCCTTCGAGTGCTTTTGATTAAAGGCGACGTAACCGCGAGATACGTCCTTTCACCACCGTTCCAAATGTAAAAAAGAAATTGCTCGATATCCACTGGAGTTAATAAGTAGGATACGAATGAACAATTTATCTAAGAACGATATTTCCGCCTGGTCTTTTCCTTGAGGGACACGCGATTAATGATTTTTATAAGTTGCAGAAATAGTAGAACGTTTTTAAGTGGTTTTTCCTCATCGATGACTGAGAGACTGAATCAATTCTACGGTAAACAGCTTAGATTCCCACAATACCGAGACGCACCCGCGCAGGGCGAAATAGGCGGATTAACGTCATCTCCTCCCTTCTAAGCCTCAGAGAAATACCAGTTGCTTCTGAATTCTATTAGGGATCTTGGAACACGAAGTAAATTATTACAAACACGTGGTCACTCTCTATGACGGGAATTACGGGCAGATAATTGGCGAACGATGCCAAATACCGGATAAAACGATTATTATTGTAAAAATTGAATGGGCCTTATAGACGCATCCACGTCGCCGGATAATTGTTCTCTGAAACTGGGCGAACGGTAAAGGACGTCGCGAAACATTTTCCGCACGGGTGGGACGTATCTTATTTTCTCGGGAGGAGAATATCTCTTTTTGAAAGCGCGACGCTCGAATTCTACGGGAGTATACAATCGGGAGAGAATGGCGGGGAAAAAGTCGAAAAACAAGTTCGTATCGTAGAGGAAATTGGTTTGCGAGACTGAAAGGTTCTAAAGGAAAGTTGTTAGCGGTGAAAACGCGTTTCGATCTAACCGAGGAACATCCCTCTTCTCCGCTACTATCTCTCCTCCTTTGACGTGTTCGCATAACGTTGACTTTTTCCCTTATAGTCACCTTGCCTTCTCCCCATCGATCTTCCTTAATTACTATGCCACTTTCCTACCCGATTCGCCTATTCGATGTACCCGTAACAATCGACTTTACCCGACGATCGTTTCTCGCGGCAAAATGTACATGTATTTAAATACCGAAAAACGGCGAGACCCATTTCACGAATTCTATTTGCACGTTCATCAATACAAGTCGCATTCGATTAAATCGCACATAATGTCGAAAGGATTTGTTGAAAATAATTCTGTACCGGTATTAAGTCCACGGTTAATAACGTCACCGGGAGTACGGATGAATTCGCATCGGAGCGCCGGTTCGACACAGGACGCTCAGCTCGTGTAATGGAATTATCCCGGGGCAAAGTGAACGATTCTGCTCGATTTATCAGCCGCGCGAAAGTGATTTGATCGCTTAATTAAACCGGACGCAAGATTTTTCTCACGCGGCCGCGTGTAAAATATTCCGTCAACCAGCAACTTCTCGGAGAACGAAATCATTTATGACGAATTATAATTCGCATTTCCTACTAGATTCTCCCTCTCTCTCTCCCGGTTAGAAACGTTTTTTAAATCGTTATTAAAAATGTTTGCGCTAATATTCTCGGTGCAACGAGCCGTGAACTTTTAGCCGTTGATGTACCCTCTATCGTCTGGTGACCTAGCAGTTAAAGTGATCTACAAACACTTGTTTAACGTGTTACGGAAGCGACGATATATCTTCCGCGGCACTTTAAGTACACTATTCAACCGGCGAACGCGTCATATATGTAAATTGGAGTAGCGAATGGCGCGATGATCAAATGTAACGACAAATTATAGAATTGAATAATACCCTTTCTCGTGTACGAACGAAACAACCGTAGAAAATGTATGCAATTTTATAGACAGATTACCGGTCCGTATTAATTTACATTCCTCGGTTGAATCCGCATGATTCGATTTAATAAGTGCACCCACTGATACCGAAATCTATCAAATGCACAATTTCATTTCGGTAACAGGAGGCACGCTTGTTGAACACAATCATTTCAACACGAGAGAGTTTATCAGACATTTACAAATTCCGATGGAACTCTGTTTCCGTTACATAAAAAACTGAGAAGCACTCCGAGTGATAGAAAAGAAATTGCACGATCGAAAACAAAGAAATCCATAACGTTTAACGTTCCTTCCAAAGCCGCCTTTGATACTGAATTCTGAAAGATCTTAGATTTCCGAAGACACGTCTCTTCAAGCTTCGATCGTCTATCGTTTGCTGGGCCCGAAAACAATCTTCGAATCACACCGTGAGAACATCTTCAATTAAGATCAGATTCCCTGCAACTGTCTGAAATTCACAAGGCGGTTTATTCTAAACAAGTTAAATCGGAGGCGCGCACGGTAATCCGGCCGCGAGAGCATAAGAACAACAGCTTGAATCGGAGTTTTAACGATTCGGCTCGAGCCAACGTTTCTCGATTACTCGGCGGGACATAAGCTTCTCGCAGTCCGCGAGGAAACACTTCAGCTTTGCGCGGCATTAACGAGCATTAACAGGCTAGAAGCGTAATTGCTGAACAAACACAGCCCGCCGCGGTTCAACAACGAGCGTCGCGTGTATGTATAATGTATGCACAATGTATCCGTCTGATCGATTCTGAAAGAATAATGAAATCTATCATCCGAGGCGGACGCTCTAATTACAAACTGGATACCCTCGTTCACGACACGACTATACGTACGAACTTCGCCAACGATAAAAGTCGGTTTCTCGTGCCAGATAATACATGATTCACGCGCGCTTCTTCTTTTCTCTATGATCAATCAAAATGTACTCATCCGCGCGACTTTTCTCTAGATGGATAACATAATAATTATTGCCGAGTCAAGGTTCCTGCGTCGACGATCGTTCGAGGGCGGACAATTAATAAGTAAATAACACGCGGAAACAACGCCGAGCGTACATGCATTTTTGCACACGCTACTTTATCTATAGCCAAGTCTTAAAGAGGATACGTCTCTCTCATTAAAGCGGATACGTCGTGTTCATTCATACGACACCGATATTCACCACATTGTTTATCCCTGTTGTATCGCGCGTGTAGAATGCTTGAGTCGAGAAGCGGAGCGACGAGAGTTACAATTTCGAAAGACGCATCGATTTTTCCACGAGGCTTAATGAAACGTAACGGGCGCGGTGGTTCTTGAGAGCGTCCCAAATAGCTGCCGGAGCCCGGATGGATTCTCGATAAAGTTCGACCGATTCAGAGGAGCAGGCGAACTCGAAATAATTCCTTTCGGAGCACTCGATGCGAACATCGGGCCAAGATTACGTGAAAATCACGGGACAGGCAAAAAGGGGGAGCGGTATTCGGTTTATGAGTCGCGATACGACGATGCGACGCGGAACGTTGCCTAGGGATTTAAATACAAGGACGCCGGTGTTCGATAGACGTCGATCGAAATAGAATATCCGAGATCAAAGCAAGTGAAATGAGCATGGGCCTTGCTACATGTTAAATCCATTAAGATGATACAGATTCGTGGTAGCAAAAAATAATTAAAATTATTGGTTTTCTGTTGTAAATTCAGATGAAACTATTTCCAGGATTTGAAAATTCGCTTCGAAGGAGGAGCAGCGATAAATCGGTTACAACCTGCGTAAACGATCCCATGAACCTTTTATTACTCGTAGAATTTATCCTGAGAGTTACGTCCAGATTATATACCGTCGTATCATACATTATGGAAAAAGGATATTACAAAATGATAACTGAAAATATTCTTGGGTCAGACTCTAAGAGTGAGCGATATCGTGTTCGTCCGTGAGAACTTCTTGCGGCTCGAATTTAATGCTCGCGCCTGAGAATGATAACGTCCAAGGGAACGAATTCGCCGGATAGAATCCTCCGGCGATAAGGTTGAAAAAATAACAAGCCACCCGGCCCGGAGCGAAGGGGTTTGGATACGGAGGTTTGCTTAAACGTCGCGTGAATAATAGAGCTCATTATAATCGCGGCGCGAGTGGAAGAAAATATTGCTTGCAGATGGAAAGCGAGACAGCGTAGGGAAAATTTTTCGTCAGCGAATTCGACTGAGAATAACTTCGTCCGGGTCAGCTAAATTTTAATAGATACATCTCAGAATTTAACTCCGGACGAATTAATCTCCGCTACGTGTCAGGGAGCGATACTTGTTCGTAACAATGAATGAATAATACGGTTCCAATTATTTTAAGTTCAGTAACTGAATTACAAGAAATTAAAAAATTGAATTTAGATCTATTTAGATTACGAGCGAAATTAAATTGCAACGGATTAACAAATGAGAATTGAAAAGTGAGTGGAAGTAATTTACTGATTCTATTCGTAAAGGGCATGATTGTTTGAAGCAGGAAACTCTGGAATACGTGTTGCCCGGTAGGGCACAAATTGGACGGATCGTTTGGAATCTGAAATGGAACGCGACTGAAGTTGAATGTACCCGGAAGGTAGAGCGAACGCGAGTGGGTGAAGTTTACGTGGGACGCGAGAATTCGCGATAAACAAATATGACAGAAATTTAAGTAATGTTCGAAACAATACGCGCGCGCGGGCCACCGTCGTTCAAAACATGAACGTAAACGCTTGCTCTCGAGCTCGTTCGCGTAGAATCTATTCCTACTTTTTTTGCGCCAATGCAGTTTTACGGCTTCTTCATATGTATAAGACGGATAAAACCGAACGTTTATTTTACGATCGACCGTAACAACTACGTTTATTAGCAACTTTTCTTTATCACTTACCGAAGCCAATAAAATTTATCAGACACGAGGAATGCAACATTTTTCGTAATACACTTTTATCGTTATCTGCTTTCGATTACCAATTAAATAATATTTCATTTTTCTTTAATTAGAATTCGATCGAAATTCGTAAAAAGAGGAGGCTGTAACAGTTGATCGTTAATCCAATTTGCTATTAAATGCCCTGGTTCAATCATTAAATACACCGAATGAATCAAACATTTTGGTCGGAATCGTTAATCGTCGATTGCATTGAATATGCCCGACGCTGCTATTAGTAATCAATGGGGAAGATAAACACCCGGGATTCATGGAATGATATTTCTATGCGGACAAAGTTCAACTGCCGGTAGATATTTGCAGCTTGCGCTCTTGTAACCGGAGGACCATAGAGCACTTGGATAACATCGAGCCGCGTTTATACGTAATACAAAAGCGTGTACATGCTCGTCCCTCTGCAAGTAATTTGCCGAAGAGATATGCTCTCGACTTTCTAACCTGGAGCATTCGAGCACGGCAGATTGTTAAAAAACGAGGGAAACGTTGCGAGTAGAAATTTATTATGCCTGAAGTGTAACTTACTACCGTAACTCGTTTGAAAAACGGTGAGTCGTTGCGAATAGTAATTCGAACAACTCATCGTTTCCATGATTTATGTTCCCAAGATTAAATGGGAGCGTCTGAGAAAAATAAGTTGAAAACTACTCAGGCTTTTTCGATAGAAAAGTTTTGACCACGGTAAGCGAAACATTTCCTTTATTACCAGGCACGCGTTATTAAAGGATCCACCTAGGGATTGCACATCCTTTTTTCGCGCATCACCGTTTCAAATACATACGGATTTAGTTATAGCGTTCAAAAAACTCCGGCGAACAACACGTCGTTTGCAACCGTGAATTCACGCTGGTACGTTCGCGAAAATACGTTTCGTATTTTATGCTGCTCGTAGTTAAGGCATATTAAATTTATGCCCGTGTAACGTTCCATTTTGAAATGCGCAACCGTGGAAATCTGGTAGGAAAAAGGACAAGGCATCCGAGCCGGACAAACAAAACGAAACAGCGTGGGAGCATCATCGAGCGGTTAAGCGAAAACGCGAGATTACGAGGATTCAGATGGGAAAAAGTTATTTTTCCCGGGGAACGCGGCCCGCCGAGATAAGTGATATTTAAAGAGGAGAGAGCACGGCCAGCCCCGATGAGGGGGGAACAGAGCAAAATACATTCGGTATAGAGTTGCCGCTCAAATATTTCCTCTCCAAATACGACACAGAGTGGTAACCACGTTCTTCCTTATTCGCGAACATAATTACGCGAGATCGAATCGAGGTAGCCAACAAATATTATTCCTATACTAACGAATACTAAACTCATCATTTAGCCCAAAAGATTGAAACTAGAAAAATATACAATGTATCGTATATTTCATTTCCTAACCGAAAGCCTGAGTCTTACACTTGAAATCGAGGAACGAAGCGGAATAAAAGATGAGCTAGTTTTATGGTTTCGAAAAAATATTCCTGCAGGCTATAAATATTTTACTTCCCTTTCAAGCATAGAAATCTGAATGATTGTATACGTCTCTGGCGAGCGGGCAAACGATTAATTAAATTGCTCGAGGAGGTGCATTGACCCGAGAGGAGTCAAACCGTCTCGAAAGGTAAGTTTTCAAATTGGAAACGAAAACGATGTCGGTTTAATTTCACGCAGCCGGCTTCATTCTTTTCACCGGATAATCCCTCATCGCTCATAAAATCTCGTTAACCCGAACCCCGTAGGAAATATATCTCTCTCTTTCCTCTCGTCCGTTGCGATCCAACACTTTCCTGTATACCGCTTCTCTTTCGAAACAGTCACTGAATTATTCAGGATTTTACAAACTTTGTGAAAAGAGACAAGCCACCGACGCGTACGGGACAGGATTATCCTAGGGAATATCCATTCATCAGGATTATAAAGGTCTCGAATTACGATTAACTCGTTCAGTCCCAACGTTAATGAAACATCCACCTTAAGGCCTGACATACGTTCCTGAAACAAACACTTTCAATTAACCCAAATAACTGATGGAATAAGATCTGACCGAACATTCAATTCACGGGATTATAAGGTTGTTCATTGAATCTGACAAGCGGTTTTTAGAATTCGCCAGCGGAAAACGCAAGAAGCAATCATCGAATTGATTCGAGCGTCGCGTTCGCCGCGGCCTTGAAGGTATAACGTGTACTTCGTAATGGCGGGATGATTGATAATGGAGCATTACCATGATATTTCCATTACTTTTCGAGCTCCCGTGTACACAGAAAGGGTCAAGCCCAGATTACTACCGTTTATCGCATGATTAAATCCCTCGCATAGATTCAAACTAGATCACGCAGAGAATATTTCGCCACGCGCAGTTCCTACCGTGATCCATCTTTTAATAACACCGAGAAACGCGGCAATAAGAATCGATCGTTTATTTCTACGACCAAACTTTCCTTTAATTGAGTTCAGGAACTTCCGATAATGCCTCCAGCCCGTGGAATCAATCGTTAACGTTTACTCGAACGTACGTTCAATGAAACATACCTATACGTCACAATTTTACAAACATCCCGGAATATCTTTTGCTGTGTCATAGACTATAATTAACGTAACTTCTCTTAACGACGTGATTATTAAATATGAATGTTTTCCCCCCCGATTATCACATTTCATCGCTACTGGCGCTTGATAAAACTGAAGTAATTTACTGACAACTGCTGGACGTTTATTAATTTCGATTCGAAACTATCTACCCTGCCTCGAGTTTGCAGTGATGCACGTGAATATATGGAAATAAGTGTAGTAATATTCAAACGAAATATAATCGTGAATTCTATATTAATTCCGGGTTAATTGGAAGAACTTCTCTAATTATGTAGAATTATGTTAATCAAACTGAATACGTATTTCAATCGAAATCGCGTTATCCCCCGGAAAATGAAAAAAATAATTCCATACATTTTAATGAAGTCTTAATCAGCTACTGTAACGATACATGGCGAAATATTGCAACCGCTGTCGTCGCGGAGAAATTCTGCGGCATTTCTCATTCATATATAGAAACATTAATTTGCATAAAATCCGCGGTCTAATAATCAGCTCGGTATATCTTATAGCAAATTGCTGACCTCGACATCCATCACTTTCGAGGTGAACATCGACCAATCGTTAACAACCCTTTCATTTTCCCCGTCTAATACCGGGTTACCACCGAGTCACATATTCATTTATTCCTATTCTATAACTACTGTCTCCTTATCAGAATTATTGTCATTGTACCAACGACACTTAAGCGTACATATACTTCTCTCTTACTGTAATAACCGCCTTAAATCAAACCGTTTCGAACTATCAGTAATACAGAACGTTGAAAGCATTTCCAAGAATACGAAGTGCTCAATGAATTTGTTTAATTCTCCGAGCGAACCTTTCTCCCCGAGTACTTGAGGCCTAACACGCGCCTCGTAGGCTGCTCATCGACAAGCAGGAGAAGGTCGATACGAGCCAATTTCCGTTTTACCGTTCCAGCTAACACGGTTTTACACCCTTCCACTCTCCTTTAAGAGGTGGACGGTAACCCTGGCGTAGCGAACATTAACGTTTAGGAGCGGTGAAATTCGCTTACCTGTTCGAACCGCGACACGCGATGCCGTCGTTGAACCATAGAAAAAGTTGATGGAACGCCGCCGGTTTCCATAGGAATCCCTTCGCCCGTTGATCGATCGTTGATCCTCGGATGCCCGGATCATTTCAGGTGCAGCATAATCCGCGTTCCCACATGCACGTCGCTGCACTACTTCTAATCACGCGTCGCGACGCCTCGAACTAACAAGTGCGTCGACCTCTACTGGTTTCGCGCACTCGCGACAGAAACGAAGTCCTCGAGAAATTCCGCATGTCCCACCGGCTTCTCTATCGACGTCAAGACGAACGGTCCGATCTCTCGGAATTTACAATCACCTGATACGTGTCCCTCGTTACACGCAACCCCACGTTACCACTTTGTCCCTCATCGAAGCAACAATCGCACTTGGTACACCACAAACCCCGTTGGAACCGATCTGTAAGCAACGTAAACCGGAAACGCTTACGATAATCACTTTGCAAACGATAGACAGTTTCTCGATCGATACGTACGATCGATGAGTCGAAAATAGTTCCAGCTATGTTCGCAGCAGTCACCGTGAGGCGGTCGCGTACTACACACGACCGTTCTAAAAGCCTCGTCCTGTTGCTTCAATTTCCCTAGCTGGTTGCCGGGGGGGAGGAGGAGAGACCCGGCGGAGGTTCGCAAGTCTCCGCGGCACCGACGATCTGCCTGGACGTTCGTCGTACGACTAGACCGGGTTCTTATCGTTGACCTGGACTCGTCCCGACGCGCGTGCGCCGCGCCGCCAAATTATGTATGTACTGCCCTATCCGTTCAACGCGGCTGCATGACGTAACGCCAAGTATTATTCGTAACGCCCTTAACCATTGTTCCGTGCGTCCAACGCGGCGAATTTGCATTTCTGCGGCGACACGCGTATACAATTTTTGCGGCTGCGGAGGGATGCTTGTGCGCCGACGTTAATCCTAATTGGCCGGGAGTCGTGTAACATCGGAAGCAGCCACCGTCAGAAGGAGTGAAATCACGTAAGTCAACTTTCTCTACAAATTAAGTACTCGTACGGATTTGATTTGTTTCACTTTCGGGTACGCCAAAAGGTACGAAGTTGCGAAGAAAATGCCGGATTACAACGTGAAGATGACACTATATTTTTGGAAGGGGTGATATATGTATCTCTAATTGGCCGAAAGTCACGTGATGCTGAAATTAATAAGATTAAGAAGATTAATGTACAGATAATTTTCTTGAGTATTTAATTTCAAAGTAAATCGTACTTTTCGTCTAAATTCCGTTTATTTCACTTTAAAAACGAACGAGAAGTTACGGAGC
>SHCU01000558.1:5501-16876 GCA_004307685.1 Ceratina australensis | reverse complement strand
AACGGCGATAGGAAATGATTGTAGATAAAATTGTTGACGCAACCGCGTATTAACTGAACGCGGCGAGCGGTTCGTAGAATGATTTAAGAGAAGATGCGCGAGGAGCGCAGCAATTGGGAACGAGTGGTCGCAATAAACGGCAGTTAAAAGCTCGGTCGAGCTAATAATTACTGTTAGCTTAAAGTCGTTAAATTAATACGCATACGCGGCGAGTTACAAAGCTCGTCGATTCAGAGCCACGATACCTTTCCCTACGTTTCACGATTTTTAACAGATCTCATTTGCACGATTGTTAGAATATTTTATACGTCGAGGAGATGTTTATTTAATTAAAATAAAATATACGTATGAACGTGTTTGAAAACGTACAGTTAACAAGCAGGCTCTAATTTCAAATTACATTTGGACAGACGCGTAAGCCTGTTGCGGCGGTATCGGATGAGAATCGAATTAAAAATCGTGCACGTTCATATGTATATAAACTATAAACCAATTAACCGGCGCGTGGGCCGCGATGACAGGGCTCATAATTCTGACAATTGTTCCGGTTTCGTTGCTTGAGCTACGCAGGATTACACGTCTCCCACCTCGCCGCGCGGTGTTAATGGAAAGCTGAGTTATGTAAACAAACCGTGATCGTGCATCAATCGAGCATTCATGATACGCGAGCCGGATCAACGCGCGAGAGATGTTTCTGATATATTGTTACACATTACGTAATTAGAATGCTGTGCCATTCACGTCACATCGGTAATGCTTATTAATCCATCAACGATCGGGCTGCCAAGTGTTCTTTTTATTTGTTCTACCAATTTATGGAAACCAAGAGAAAAGATTTGCGAACGTGTAATTTCGGATCAGCTTCGAAATTCGCTCGGATTGACAGAATTCTCATAGGTTTTACTCTTATGACGGGTCGGGCAGGGGTGTGAAACGAGAACGGATTACCGAGTAGCTTCTGAACCGAAAACGCACGGACGGCAACCCGTATTCGGGAACAATACGGTTGAGGGAAGACGGCCGGCTGCGGGCAAGCAACGTCCGTCCGGGCGCGATACGAAATTTCGATTCCGCGTCGGCGAACAATGCATGCAAATTCGGCGAGTAATCTGACAGTGAATGGTGGCTCGCGGTTTTCCGTGGACCGCGTTTGCGGCGTGCGCGTATCATCGACACCCTACCGGTTGCTTCCGAAAGCGGATTCTTCCACAGCGGACCTACAGGGCACGCTGTTATTTTTGTATATTAATACCGTGTTTCGAGGGATGAATTCGTGTTTCACGCGAACGATCCCTCGCGGGCCCTTTCATCGCGTTCCCCGTTCGGTTGCTCGCTATCTCGTCGTTTAGACAATAAGTTATTTCGAATTTCATATGAAAATTGCTGTCGCAGCGAGGCTTTTACCGCGTAACTCCGCTCGTCAAAAGGCTAATAAGGATTTATTGCGCGCTGGGATTCGTACTGTAATACATCAACCTGATACAAACGAACGGGAAACGCGGCCTATAAATAGTTATTCCCTTCCCGTTCCAAGTGAATTAATTACTTAAAGCGCAATTTACGATATAATTACGGGTAGAATATCAGAAGTGAAGCTTGCTGGCGCTACTCTGTCCGCGATACGACCGTGCTGTTAATCATTATCCAGTCAAAGCGAAATAATAAATTCCTGCTATCAAGATAATTATCTTATCTCAAAGGAATTATGCGTCTGTAACAATTAGCGTTCTCGATCAAGAAATCAAACCAGATTTTAATGAAAAGAATGAATTGTATTTTGACGAATGTTATCAGTTGCTATCAATTAATAATCTGTCTCTCTTTTTTCCTTTCAGGGTGAGATCGTTTTAAATGATCGTGCAAAAAACTGGTGAGGGAGAAGAAACGTGAAACAAAAAAGGTGGAATACCGTTTCCTGGGCAGCGGAAAAAAATGTAGAAAGGAACGGGCAAGAAGCTGGTACGTTTCTCTATTAAAAGAGGAGATCCGACACAAAAGCCGTGGCAGAGAGGGTAAACGGGGGTGGCATCGCGATGCCCAACGGGACAAAGGATAATTTATAAGTGTAACCCAGCGGACACCGCACAAAGTCCTGTGGCCGAATGAGAAATCTTTTTTTTCCAACGTCACGTCACGTTGAACCGCTGTGCTGAAGCTGCTGGCTGAACCACGGAAATTAGAAAGGTATCGTCTAGTCAATTCGGTGAATTTCCTCGCGGCGAGAAATTAGAACGGCGATAGGAAATGATTGTAGATAAAATTGTTGACGCAACCGCGTATTAACTGAACGCGGCGAGCGGTTCGTAGAATGATTTAAGAGAAGATGCGCGAGGAGCGCAGCAATTGGGAACGAGTGGTCGCAATAAACGGCAGTTAAAAGCTCGGTCGAGCTAATAATTACTGTTAGCTTAAAGTCGTTAAATTAATACGCATACGCGGCGAGTTACAAAGCTCGTCGATTCAGAGCCACGATACCTTTCCCTACGTTTCACGATTTTTAACAGATCTCATTTGCACGATTGTTAGAATATTTTATACGTCGAGGAGATGTTTATTTAATTAAAATAAAATATACGTATGAACGTGTTTGAAAACGTACAGTTAACAAGCAGGCTCTAATTTCAAATTACATTTGGACAGACGCGTAAGCCTGTTGCGGCGGTATCGGATGAGAATCGAATTAAAAATCGTGCACGTTCATATGTATATAAACTATAAACCAATTAACCGGCGCGTGGGCCGCGATGACAGGGCTCATAATTCTGACAATTGTTCCGGTTTCGTTGCTTGAGCTACGCAGGATTACACGTCTCCCACCTCGCCGCGCGGTGTTAATGGAAAGCTGAGTTATGTAAACAAACCGTGATCGTGCATCAATCGAGCATTCATGATACGCGAGCCGGATCAACGCGCGAGAGATGTTTCTGATATATTGTTACACATTACGTAATTAGAATGCTGTGCCATTCACGTCACATCGGTAATGCTTATTAATCCATCAACGATCGGGCTGCCAAGTGTTCTTTTTATTTGTTCTACCAATTTATGGAAACCGAGAGAAAAGATTTGCGAACGTGTAATTTCGGATCAGCTTCGAAATTCGCTCGGATTGACAGAATTCTCACAGGTTTTACTCTTATATCAACGCGTTCCTTTAGATAATTGTTAACTCGATTTTCGGTTCATCGTGGGGGAAATGAAAATTCGTCGAAACGTTAGTTAATAGGAGGGTTGCCTGTAGCGACGGACAAATAGGATTTCGAGTCTGGTAATTCGTGCAGTAAGTTTCAGTGGTCTCGCTAAACGTTTGGAACTTCCCTTCATTCGACATGTTAATAGCGAACGATTAAACTTTCCAATTAACGTTCGTTCCCATTGAATTTCATATTATTGAATGTGTATCATTATTGAGGACTGTAATGAAAGAATTATAGGTGAGATTTAATAGGAGCAGTTAATCGTTCCTTCGAATAGAGACATTCCACTTTCACAATAACAATAATAATAATAATATTGTTACGCTACTCGGTTTACAGTAATTGCGAACAATGCGAACGCAATATACGTTTGTATCACGTTCGACTGAATTCATTTCTACATAGGAATTATTATAATTCTTTGAAACGGTGCTTGTTACAAAATACGTATGAAGTTTCTTTGATTAATCAGGCAGCCAGAAACCATTGATTACTTTCTCCCAATTAATCCGCGATTTTGCATTTTCTATCGAATTACAGAATTAACGATTCGCAATATCCGAGCGGAAATCATTCTCTCAAATAACGTAATTTCGCCTGCTCTCTATAAACCTCGGGTTCACTGAAATTTTATCTCGCCGGATCTCTTTTCCAATTTTCGTAAGAATTATTTGGCGGTCGCGTTGAAACTCGAGAACGCGAATAAATTCCCATTCCGCGATAAAAATAGGTAGCGAATGGGGATGATCGCGAGAGCGAGGGAGAAAGAGAGAGAGAGAGAGAGAATCGTAAAGCAACTATTTTGACTCCGGGATAAATTACGGTTCGGCCCGTGGCCATAGCTCGGGGCAGTAATGCCAGGAGGAACGGGTCGTCTCTCGTGGCAGGATATTACCGTTCGCATGAATCTTCGGTATCCGCTCGATCCCCCCGAGTGCCTTTAAGGACGTCCGCGCCGAACTTATCCTATCGACGAGCCACGCCGCAGCTTCCGGAATAATATCTCGCCTCGTTACCGCGGTTAATCGTAGGGATGCAAAATCCGTGTAGATTCGTTTTTAACCCTCTAACTTCTGGTCGCAATTTGCGATTCAAAATTCGTATTCGTACACGTTTAGTAATTAATTATAATTATTTTCTTACAGTGGGAATTGAATCGCGGCGAAGCGACAAACGAACGAGAGTATTGAAAAGGAATTTCACCGACGACTGGGAGAGGGCATTGTTATGTAAATTCGAGGAGCTGACATAAATGCAGCCGTTTGCCATTCTTGGTAAGATGCATACCTCGTTATCGATTACCGGTGGCTGTAATTAATTCGGTGTCCGTTCGAATGCAATCAATTTACGCGTCAATGAACGCTCCCGTGGCGTTCATCTGCGGTCATGCAATTGCTTTACTCATTACTTCCCTGGAACCACAAATTGGACCAGAAAAGCAGCGTTCGGAATCCGGCGTAAAGATACGAGGGTATCCGCGGAACGTAATTAGAATCAGCGATCCGATACAAAAATCAAACCCGAACGCGCTCGGCGAAGAATGGCAATTGATTTGGAAATACGGTAAAATATCGAGTGACGCGCGTCAATCTTTTGGTAAAGAGTTTTGAAATGGAAGTGCGCATAGATATTGATTGAAACGACGATTGCGCGGAGCGGGAGACGAAAACATCGTGAGAGATTAATTTTAAATCCGCGGGTACCCAAACAAAGCGAAAACGAATTACAGGGGAATAACGCGGAGCACGCGAGGGGTCTGGAGAAAAATCTATAAAATCCATTAACAAACTGTCCCCGGTCTAACTCAGTTAAAAACGAACATCGCTCTACCAAAGGCAAACATTCCGCCGTCCCAATGTACTTATTTTTCCGACTCTCTCGGCTCCATCAGAATAATGAACTTCATCGTCGAATATCAAACAGCGGACGACGGCGAAAAGCCGGCAGGAGCGTCTTTCCCTGTTTTCCAGCGTCCCTCGCGCAATCTCGTCGTGCTCGTATAAAAACTCGCGAGAGGCAAAGGAACAAACGAATTACTTCTGCGTGCCCTCCTGACAATCGTCGATGCACGCTCGCATCGTCTACCCCGTGGCGCGCAAATATTGACGTACCGAACGGGACAAAGGTTCGTCGGTTTAAGGGCGGCACGTACGTACAGAGGTAGGAAAGAGAAAGAGAAATTCTCCAAAGTATACATTGTTATATTTTCATTACACCGTCGTCTCGGTAAACAAGCCCCCATCCACTCTCTGTTAACTTTTTGTACGCTGGAACAAGTCCGCGAGAGCGTACAGTCGGATTCAGATAATTTAGAACTCTCCCTCGAAAAAGGATTTCGCTTAAAATATCGTCTACTCGCTTCCGGCTCTCCTCCGAGCACGTAAATACGTAAAATACGAGGAGGGAGCAGGAACAAGTAGACGAAGCTTCCTCCGCTGATGATCAGTCGGCTCATCTGCACGTGGAATCCACGGTGAAATTCCTGGGCGTCGGAGTAACCATGTTGAATCCGCCCCCGCAGAATCGTCTTTGGCTTTTATTTTCCACCGCGGGCAAAACAGGCCCCCCGCATATTGGTTTCGGTTTCCCGTCGCTCGATTTGTCGAGCTTCTTCTTTTGCGTGTAGTATCTCTTTTTTAAGTGAGTCATCTCGATGCTCATTCTGTCCATACCCAGCCGGCACTCGCCCACCTGCACCTGGTACATGCTCAGCTCCGCGAGCAGGCACTGAAAGAATATAACCATTATTCGCGTATTCCTCGAGATATAACGGTTAGCACGTTATTTAGGATATCCGAGGAATTTGTACCTTCATTTTTTGTCCCCTCTCGCGCAAAGCTTTCTGCGTTTTGTTCAGGGCTATCGTCACTTGAGGCCCGGGATGCTGCGACAAAATTTCACGTAGATTCATGTACAATTTCTCGGTGTCCTTTATCTTCTTCTCCTTCTCGATCATTTTCGCTGCCATCCTTATCACGCGCTTCTGGAGAATCTGAATCTTCTTCAATAATTCGTACGTGTTCGGATCGGAACCCTGCGTAGCGAAATGTAATTTGAAATTTGTATAGAATCACGTAGCGCGTAACATTTTAATTGTAACGATAAAACCAGTGATTCTATTCGGCTGACGTTCGCAGAGGGAAACGTACTTCCAATTTCCTCCACCTATGAATGTTCAAGGGTGTTTGCACTTCCTCCTCCAACGCCATCACCTTCATCCTCTCGCGCGTCAGGTCACGGTTCAAGTGGAACACCTCCTGACGGAGATCGCTCATGTTCGCAATGTTCTTCAACAGCAGCGCTTTCTCGGTTCTCAATTTCTTCACCTCGAGCTTCAGCAATCTGATATCCTCCAATCTCTGATTGTACTGAATCTCCCCGCGTTGAAGCGTACCGTGGAGGACCTTGATCCTGCTGTACTGCAGGCTGAGCTCGTCGTTCCTGCGTACCAATTGCGTCCCGAGAATGTCCCTCTCGTTCATCACGTTGTCGATGTCCTTTTTGTGCCTGCCGATATCCGCCTCCGCCCGTTGGATCACTTGCCTCAAGCTCTTCTCCTCCTGCTTCATCGACTCTATGTCGCGTTTCAACTCGGAAACCTCCTTACGGCTCGATTGCAGTTCCACTTTCAAACCTTCCCTCTCCTTCTCCACTTTGCTACGGACTGAATAAATAAGTAGAGGTTTTTCGTCGGATTCCGTTTAATTCCTGGTTCTGAGTCTGGACGAAGTCAGGCATGGAGCTACTACTACGTCTCAATTAAATCTTAACAAATTAACGCTATATGACGTCCGGTGGCTTCACGTTGGTGCCATGCAGTAAATAAATAGATAAATATGTAATACAAAGAAATGATGTACTCTTATTTGCAGATGAATTTAGAAAGAAAATAAAAGGACAGGATTAAGGATAAAGGAGACATGGGAATTGATAATAAGATTAGTAACCGAGAACTTTGGAGAACCGCCGGTGATAAGCGAAATTATGTGAGTCAGTTCTACAGGCGTGACACGAAAAAATCCAGATTTGACGCGCGGACGGCGTAGTGTTAGTTTTTCTTATTACGCGTTAGGCTTTCAAGCCTGACCACGTTGCATACTTGATCTAGAAATAGGAGGTAATCACGTTTCGAGGACTCGTAAAACAAAGTAATTTACATCGAGCTATCAGGAGCAATCTCGAGCGAAAAGGGCGGAGAATTGGCCGGCGTAACGTGAAACCACAACAACAGAAGACTCGATTAAGAAATGTTCACGGTCGGGATGCCGGTGAAACGGCAGCGGTTTATCAGGGGATAAACCGAGTGAAAAGATCGCTTACGGAACTCCTCTTTGATCAGCTGGCCCTCCTTCGTGACGATATCCTCCTTCAGCTGCTCGATCTGATGAGTGAGAACCTTCAGTTTGTTCTTCAACTCCTGTATCTCGTCCTGCGCCTCGGTCAGGCTCTTGCTGCACGTGTTCCTCTCGGCTCGTAACGCCTCGAACAGATTATGCTGCTGACGGTACTTCGCCTCGGCCTCCGCCAAACGTTTCTTGTAACTCGAGATCTCGATCTGCCTCAGCTTCGACTCGCTTATGTAGTCCTCCACCTATTAACGCCGAAGTTCGACTCCTGATACACGGCACCATGCAAATCGTCGTCGCTGTTTCATTTCCATACGACCCGATGGAAATTAGGTATCTACGTCGCCGGTTTCGGTGCCCGAATAATTAACGCCTCTGCGGGCAATTTCGATCCGATCGTTTATATCGCACGCACAAACTGAGAGCGAATCAATTTGAAATTATTCTTGTACGGGCGAAAGTCGTATCCTAAGTCTGTGATAAATGAACGGGTGTAATAAATTTTTCTATCGGTAGACGGTGGTTGAAACATTAGCGAAATTGGAAATTTGCGAAAACTGCTCGCTCGGGGGGAATCGTTCTATCAATTTCACGCTCCCGAGAGGGAGTAACAGAGACCATATGCGTCCGGACAGAATGTAATAGTTGGTTAGTTTGGTAATTTGCGCGGCAGCACCGCGTGAAACATTGCCCGTGAATAATGGTCACTTTCAAGGAAGCGAAACTTTCGCTTGACAAGCGTTTTGGTAACGGCCAGGCCTTTATCGCGTACGCGTTCGTGAGAAAGTTGGGATATTTTCGAAATTACGCTGGCTATCGCGGCCGATGAACACGCGCGACCGTACGTTTGAAACGCGAGGAAAAATTATACGAGTTCGCAACGATCCATATTTCCGTATGAAAAATACCGGGATTTATTCTGAACGTTCGTTTAATCGTCGGAGAACTCCCAGATCAGATTCTATACTCCGATGGATAATTGATTGCATGTGTACAAGCGTGTAATACTCTCCTACTAATCTGGTATTAATTACAATTTCATGTACAATCGCGAAATGAGCCGGTTACATACATCGGATAATTTCCGACCATGTGTACATGCACGATGCGGTTACCCTGCGATACATCCGCTCGAACCACTGTTAAGACGTTCGTACGAACGAAACCAAATTCCGTATTTTACATGAAATTCAATTCAAATCATGATTCATCGTTTATCCTGAAAATGGTGCGAGTCTAATTTTTGCAGGAATTTTGTAAGATATCAAGTATCAACTCATTTCTTTTCAAAATTGACTTACACCGGAAAGTGAACTATCCGTATTGAGATCCTTCAAGAATATACAGGGTGTAAACCTACAGATGAGAAATATTTTAGGAGCATGTTCTACAGGCAAAAATAAGACAATAAAGAGTGGCAAAATTAATGAATTAACGAAGAATGAAGATCCAATTAACGAAGAACCAAACGCAGTTTTGTCTTTCTTCATTTTCGTTATGATCCTCAAATATTGCCAACCCGGTATAAAAAGATTTGAATTCAATTTCGTACGGAGCATATTAAAAGCCAATTGATATGAAATCTCGCTTTGAAACCTCGCACCTTTACCACCTGCCGACTGATATACGTGTAGCCCATATATCCGTCGGAGCGATTCGGCCGACGGGGTGTGCACACAGGCAACTATACCGGCTCCTCGCCGATCCTTCAGTGCCGCTACACGTCTACCGCCGCTACCCGGCTGACAGCTCACGCTATATCAACACCTATTATTAGATAGATGTTTAACAGCGGCGCGGCGGCGTCTATCCGCGTTCCCTGCTCGCTAGATGCCCGATTACGCAACGCGCCCGACCAATTCCACTTATCCTATCGTAACCCGTACGTGTACGGTGGTGCACGCCGCTTTCGATTTGCGCCCGGCGCAACGCGCGTTCGATCGCGAGCAATTAATAGGCTACGGTCATGATTTCCGCGATTCGTTAACGGTTTAAGCTCTGCTAAAATAATAGGTGTTCACCAGGGATTCGAAGATCGATTAGATCAACGATCGATAGAATGTGGAAGTGCCGTTTCATTTGGATAATTATTTGTTATCAAGCATTGACTCGCTCTAGTAAAATTTTGTTTAGACTTGGTTCGATATTCTTCCTGATCTGCGTCTGATCAGGCATTGACTTATACTACTAATCAGACTTTTTTTTATTGTTTTAGGCAAAGATAATAACTTGCTCAGTGTACTGATTACGAATAGCAGAGGGTTTCTCATTTTCTTTATGACCAATTGTCGTCTGACAGCTCGTTGACTTGTACCACTGGCTTTCCTACTTTTAATACAGTCAGATATTTTTCGTTCCATGAACATTTTAATCAGACAGAAGTAGTTCAAATAAGATCGTCGGTATTCTGATTATGAGATGGAAGTTCCCGTATCTTATAAACAATTCTCGTCTGACCGTATTCGCTGACTCGTGCTACTGGCTCCCTTCTATCGTTCCTAATTCCTAATTCCATTGCCATTAAACAGAATTAATTGAAACAAGCTGGTGTAACTGATAACAATCTTCATCGCGTCAAAAAACAAAAATGATTTCAGCCCCCGATGCTCTAAACAATCTTCATTTATATTATTCCGTGGAAAATCAATGATTTATACTGACCTCTTGGGCTAAATGCTGCGCGGTCGCGCTGTGCCTGTCCCTATCCTTCTCGACGGCCTCCAGCTGCTTCTCTATCTCTAGGACGTCCTGCATAGAACTGTCCAACTCGTGCTCTATCTTCCTGCGGCTGTACTCGCAGACCACCATCTCGTGTTGCATCCTTTTCAGCTGGTCGTTCAGCGTTTCCTTGGTACGCGCCAAGATAGTCTTCTCCCGGAACACTATCTCCATCTCCTGTTGTTTGTCGATCAGCTGCTTACGCGCTATGCTCTGCTGATGTTCCGCGTTCTTCGTATCAACCAGAGCCTGCGTCAGCTGCTGCTCCAACGACGATCGTTCCTGCGCGAGCTTCTGCAGCCTCTTCGCCGTCGATTCCTTCTCGTTCCCGCATTTCGTCACCGAGTCTTTTAGCCTGAAGCAACGACGTCAAAATGAAATTAACGAATCGTTGTACAAGGTAAGGAGAAATATGGAAACTGAAGAAAATTTTGAAACAGAAAACTTGAGGCCTTTGGTAATTTTTATCAAGAAATTTAATGGTGGCTCGATGATGGGGTTCATTGTTAAATTCCTTGAAAATAATTATCTGAATTTTTTATTTTAATCGCCCGAAATTTTCTGGAGTTTTCATTTTTTCCTCATAGGATTACACGGTCCCGTGAAAAATTTGCTGGGAGATGATTAATGTTAAACGAGGAGCATCAATTTTTTTGCCAAGTTTCCAGCGAATATTTTCACGAACACATTTTATTCGAGCGCGAATTCGTTTTTATCGGTGAAACGAAAACAGAAACGGAATTCTTGTCGCCGGCGATGAGTTACATTTCCCATCGTTCGCGCGGCCGTCCACGCGTCCGTCTCTCCGGAGAAATATGTGATAATTTGCATAGCAATTATACCCGGGGCACCGTTACGTATCGGCCGCGCATTGTAATGCAAAATTTAATGGAAAATAAATTTGCGCCCCGCGTTCCTCGGCCCGGGACCGCGTCGGCCCGCAAATATAATTTCGCGAATAGCCCGGCGAATAATGTTTCTCGCGTTAAGCTTATGGGGCGCGATCAATTATGTCCCGATATTTTATTACCGGAAATGAAATAATGCGAATCGGATCGCGGAGCCAGACAAAAGGGACGTCGTTTTGTTTTCGATCACGCTACAGATTCGGGCT
>SHCU01000557.1:9707-19952 GCA_004307685.1 Ceratina australensis | reverse complement strand
TCGAGAGCATCGCTTTGTTTGCGTAAGAATCAATCAGATTGAGAATCACCCTTTTGTTCGTAATGGAATCATGCGTTATAGTCTTACGCCCGCTTCTGAGTCAATACAAGCGCCGGGCGCCGACGGATAAGCTTGTGTACATTGTTAAAATCAATATAGTGAAAAATAGCCGGCCGTCCTAAATACAACCGCAACGCGCGCGCGCGGTAAATCAAGATTTGTTATTACGCGCACGTTGCAACAACAATTCGGAAATTGCGTGCGCTGCTAATACTCACGAGATTAACCCGTTAAGTAAACGGTATCGCTGTCGATTGCGCTCTCGCGAGCGCCGAGCGACGAGTAAACGCGATGGGAACATGCATGCACGCGTGTACGTTTGCGTATGTACACGCGACCGATACGTCGTCGCCGTTACGTCGAATATAAACGCGAGCGTCGTTCTGTGTGCACAGACTCCGTACTCCGCGGCACAATAGGCGGCAAGTTTGTCCAGTTACGTAAGGAAGCGACGCGGCGTCGATACGCTCCGTCGTCGACGGATCGTTGCGTCGCGGTGCATAGCGTTAATTCAGGTAAACACAGCGTACACAGGAGAGACCTGTTTGTGTTTGTTTCGTGCGCATGACGTTTGCGCGACCGCAAACTGTTCCTACGCGGGAACTGAAATTAGGGAGATCCGTCGGGCCGGTATATGTTGACGAAAAGGGATGCTGCTGTTTCGTCGCAGGCTGCGCAAAGCCGTTGCGATACCCACCCGAGTGTTATCCCGCGAAATCAGATTTCACACAACTTCGCCCGAGACATTCCTCCGACCCTTTACCGCGAAAATATTTTCTATTACAATTTTTTAATATCCACGCGGATCCCGTTTCCATATCACTTTACGGCGGGGGCGAAAAAATGTGGCCACGTTATCACAGGTCGGAACGCCCATTTAAACTCGAGCTTTTGTTCTTTCTGTAACCGTCCGTAAGGTGAAGGTATTAGTTCGATCGCCGGGCGTGCTCATTCCCGATACAAATTGAATATCGATCAACATCGAGCGGGGCACGCGAGCCAATATGAGAATACATGTACCGGCGGGGGGGAATCGGGGTCAGGCCGACGATAAATCGCTCCAATTTCCACGGGAATCGATGCGGGACGCGCATTTTTATTGAACCCGAAGTTGGGCCGCCGCGCCGTCGACGTGGCCTGGCTACATACCCGAGAGAGGAGAGAGTCCGTACGTATTCTGTTCATCGATCTCCGCCCGGGCCGGTGATTAAACCGATGGCAACACACCGGTGCCGGCTAATTAAATAGCTCTGCCCCATATAATTAACTCGCAGCGAGCGGAGGAAGCACCCACTATCGTGTCAATAACCTGCTTTGCACAACGGTAAATTCCGTTTTCATTGTTTACGTCGACCTAATTGCGGCCGTGCTTGCTCCTGCGATCCCAAGCAAACGCCGATCATCATTGAACAATTGTCCTTCTTGACGCCATATGTATTAGGACGCTGAATAAGTTCGCGCTGTTTTTGTACAGATTCGGACAATTATTCTGAACCCACTACTGCTTATGTGTGAGTTCCCTGGCGGAACAATATTCAAAAGTAATTAAAACTGTTTTCATTCCGAAACGCCAAAATTATGTCAGAAGCTAACAGCATTAATGCCAGACCGAGCACTGAAAAGATGAGGCCAAAAAAATGATAGATTTATTGTTACTTTTGAATATTGTTCCGCTAGGGAACTCACATATAGGCAGTAGTGGGTTCAGAATAATTGTCCGAATCTGTACACAATTTCTCTCGGCTTGAATTCATACGGCACCCAATGTCCTTGCTTCGTTCCTGACATTTTTAACCCTTTGGGGACGAGTGTCGGCATATAGCCGGCCAACTTAGTTCTTAGCTGCAAGGCTCGCGACGTCTGTCGTTCTGAGCGATAGGATACGCATAGGTATAGTAAAAGAGTCACGTTTTCATTCAAAGACATCAGGGACCTTTAGCGATGAAGTTTTATCTTCCTTATAATGTAAACTTACGATGTGAGACGACGGTAGAGTCAGAACGAATTTCAGCTGTTCGATTCAGTCTCTCAGTGTCACTGCCATAGGAACCAACAGGCTTTTTATATATTTTATATTTTATCCTATACACGATGGCTAAGAGATCGAGAGATGATATGTTAGATAGTAACAGTTCTGATGAACATTACTTTGAATCTGACAAGACGGAAGATGACGGCATTACTTCATCAAGTGCAAGTGAAATCCGTGCAATAAGGAATCCACTCTTTCCTTAGTTTTTATAACGTTCAACGTATTTATTTTCTTCACTGTGCACTCTAATACTTCTCGTCCACAGCGACGCTCGCTCGCCGAGCGGCTCCGTCCCCAAAGGGTTAACCCTTTGGACTCTGAACGATTCTAGACTGGCTACTCAGCTACTTAAAAAAAAAACTTCAGGAAAACATGCACATGTCAGAAAGTTGCGCTGAAATAACTTAATTCCCCGTCAATAATAATATTAATCAATAGTAAAATTAAATGTCTGATGTATTTCCCCATGAAGAGGGACATCTGATTCAAGGTCCTAATACTTTTTACACCTCCGTCCCTTTGCCTTTTCTCAAAATGATGATCTTCGCAAATATCATCGTAAAGATACAAAATTGAATTTACGTTCGTTCGAATCCGGCGCTATGCAAACTGTCTAATATTTTTCACCGCTGGGATTTTTCCCTGAGTCGAACGTCAGCCGGTAGCAGGAAGTGGCAAAGCGGAACAAAGCAGCGAATTCCACGGGAAAAGAATGCGGCGCGTGTGCGTGTCGTCGTATCTCGTGGCTCCGATCCGACGGGTACCCAACTCGGTCGACAATCCTGCAGACGGGTTACGTATCGGGAAAGCGCCGCGTGGAATTCACTGATTTTACGTGGGAAATATTTCCGCGAATCGGCCCCGTGTAACGGGCGTTAGAAAAGCTCGCGAAGGTTACGACCGTTCTGTGTATAACGGCGGATAATGCCGGAAGAATATCAACGACACCCTTCTTGCGGCGGGCAATAGGTACGGGTGTAGCGGTAACGTGATTTCCTTGCTAAATTCGTACCCGGTTCATGAATGCATTACCGTCTTACGTTCTCGTCGCCGTCGTTTGTTCCCGGGCCGGGCAAATCCCGGAAACGCGATACTCACGGAAAGATCGCGGCGAGCTTATTGCGAACGCGGTACTCGCCGCGCTCGGCTCTTCATTGTAATAATGTTACAGAATTGAATTACGCGCGCGATTAAAGCGGGGTAATACCCGGGGTCGTAATGAAAATATCGCGAGATGAAACTCGAAATGGTAATACGGAGAATTTAGGTAAGAGGTCTCGCGGCTCGTTTCGCGAACGAGCATACACCGAGGAATCATCGAGAAAATTACGACGGATCCTACGGAGCACGTGTATATACCTGTACAAAGGAGCGCCGAGCGATTGGTAAAGGGAAGGCGGTTGGCGCGGGTATATCGATCGTCGCGAATAGTTCGGAGTAAGTCGAGATTCGTCGGTTCGATTTGAAAGCCGGCTCAAAGATTCGAGAGTAATCTGAGATCAAACTAGATTTAAATCGAGGAAACTTGGGCGAAATTCAGCCATAAACGCACCGGGAGAGGTCTGCTATGATCCTTTGTAATAGCATTACCGCAATTTCACCGCGTCGAGAGGTTTCTTCGTGCCTTTCCAGTATTTTCTTGCCTCCGGGGCGAACGATGCCTAGAGGTTATAAGCGGAGCGCGCGGTAGCTGGCAAATTGCATTCACCGCGCAACGCCATGGCACCGGCGGTTTTCCTCGCTACCTACAAACCGACCACTTGCTCGACTTCCGAAGATTTCCAAAATACTGCAATCTCGGGTGCCCCGGCATAAATAGGTTTAACCGAATGGAAATTATCCGACGAGTACGAGAGACGGAGAAAGAGAGAGAGAGTCGTGGAAGGTACGAAAGAGAGAGCCGGGGTACACCGCCACGTTTCTAGCGATACCATCCCGGCGGAGAGATAAAACCACCCTCGTTCCATCGGGAGCCACGGGGACACGCGGGTGGACCCGGTCTCGTTGGAATTCGGGCGATGTTGAATCCGGTAAAGTTGAAATTCGACCGATGGGGTAAGACGGTACGAGGGGGAACTTGTTTTTCAAAGCTTCATCGCCGCGCGCTCTCCGGCGAAGATTGTTATTGCTCGATGTACCGAGACGATCCCCGGTTTCCGGTATATGTAAATAGAAAATATCGTGAAAGTTACCCGAGTGAAACTTCTCGCCAGCCGGAAAATCTCCGAGTACAAATTCGTGCGACGTTTTTCGTGCTAGACAACCGGAGCGGCTAGGCGTGGCGTAATTATCGTCGAAGCCACTTCGCTCGTGGAATATCTTTATGTGAAATATTCCTCGCGGAATTTTTTATGCTCACGATTGCCCTTAACCCCTTGACGTACAATGACGAATCTGACTCGTCAGGCGTGTTTTATTATTTTGTATTTGCGCGTTTCATTTATTGATATTAATCTGATTAATCCTCTATGGGACCGTCTAACTTTCAGGTCGTATTTTAATTTTACCAGTTTTTATACGAGCAAGTGCAAATATTAAGCCCGTTGTTATCTGGAAGTCACATAATGAATGAAATTGTTTAAACGGAACAATTTTTTTTCATTTGCATATGTAGCTTTATAATTGCTGATTTTTCGTTCCCACAATTTTCTGGGATTTAAAACAATAATTTGGCTCGTAGAGGGTTAATAAAAGCTCAGCTCTCAGCTTTCACCTAACTCTTCAGTCGAGCGAAATTAAGTAATATTTTTCGATCACATCAAGCTCCATTTAATTTGTACATAAAGAGGTTAAGGTTCTATAATTTATGTACAGAGACAAATATGATCCCTGTTTTCACATGAGATCTAGTGGTACAAGTGAATACATTAGCACAAACATAAATATCGTATAACGATTCGGGAAATATAGGGAGGACAAATTTCGCGTTACCGTTCATTGTTACATCCCCTGACTCATGGTTCCCTATCTCCATAAAGATTGCATGTCCGGGCGGCGCGTGCGAGAGAGTTTTCAATTTTCGATAGGAATCAAATTTTTGCCCGAACCGTCTATCGGGACATACGCCGCATCGGAGCCACGCCGCGTTAAAAATAACGAAGGAAGGAATCATATGTTATTGTCCAGCTGACAATGCCATTTCACAGATCACAGTGTCCCGAACGTTGCTTTGCGTAGAATAAAACAGAGCGCGACGCATTAATACTCACGCGTGATCTCATACAAAAACATGAGCCACGAAGCGCGCGGTACACGGATCAAGAAATTCCCCTCAGTTTTGCTCAGTCGCTATTTTTTAACAATTTGAGTCCAAGCATCCCATATTGCGCTATTTATGTTTCATTAAAATTTAGCATTTGAGAATAAAGTTTAGATTTTGATGAATTAGATATAACCTCGCATAGACGCCAAATAGTCGCCAAAACCATCTCGCATAGATCAACCCCTTGGGTACATTTGACGTCTGAAGCACGTCATTCACTTTTTTCCCCTAGGAGCGGATGACGTGCTTAAGACGTCAAACCAACAATTATATCCGTTCCACAAGCAAATATTTTCTCCAATAAATCCGTACCCAAAGGGTTAACTGTGCATGCGTTTATAATTTCATTTTGTATATATAGAATACGTCTTGCAATTAACCGAAATAAAATAAATAATAGACTATGCAAAAAGAAAAGGGAGAATCTTTGAAGCGCTATAGCGTTTTTGGGTTTTTTTCAATAGCATTTTAAAAAAACCTCCGGGATTCAAACGGTTAATCTTCCGCCGTAGGAGATAAGTAACGTACATAGGACAATAAAATTGATTTTATAGCGAGCCGTACGTAAACGAACCGATAAATTGCCTCCCCGTCGATATCCCGTGTATTTACGGGCTCCAATCAAAACCAGTACGCACAGATTGTTATCCGCGGGCCCATAGATATACCCTTTCCTCTGTGTAACGTCGTTCCGAAACCGGGAGGCGATTTGATCAACCCTCAAACGTTACATCAACCAAGAACGGAATTGCGATTCTTATCGTGGCTGACTGCTTCTCCGCGAGCAGATTGAAAAACCTCCCGACGTCGCGGCTTCGCTACGTATACGCTACGCTGGTAGGTATAAACGGCGGACTAGCCGGCGAAACACGAAAAACAAAAAGATTAACGTCGCCGCCGTTGTACGCCGTCTCGCGAAAAACAAAAGCTCCGATCACAGTGACTCTATCCCAGTCACGATTCGTTTCACCCGATCGTATTTCACTCGCTACGTTCGCCTCTATACAGATCTATTAACCTTTACGTTTTAATCAACTAATTATTCGCAATTACAAATTGACGAATCGAATTTTTTCGTGCTTTGAAATCAACAATTATCGTCGGTAAAAACAGGCCCAGAGTAAATTATGCGCAAGGTTCACCTGTCGACTAATTACAATCAATTGTACTAGACGTACTGACCCAAAATGTTAGACACGGTGGAAATTATTTGGTGACAGATCTTCTCGTGCTTTGAAATCAACAATTATCGTCGGTAAAAACAGGCCCAGAGTAAATTATGCGCAAGGTTCAACTGTCGACTAATTACAATCAATTGTACTAGACGTACTGACCCAAAATGTTAGACACGGTGGAAATTATTTGGTGACAGATCTTCTCGTGCTTTGAATTCAACAATTATCGTCGGTAAAAACAGGCCCAGAGTAAATTATGCGCAAGGTTCAACTGTCGACTAATTACAATCAATTGTACTAGACGTACTGACCCAAAATGTTAGACACGGTGGAAATTATTTGGTGACAGATAGTGATGTAACGTGTCACGAGAGTCGCCCACGCGTTCCGACGGTTGTAATTGAAATTTATTTTAATGCCCCGTGGCTGCGAGCCTGTGGCCAAACGATTTTCGTAATTCCAGTCCGGTGGAGGAGGAAGACACGTGCGGCCTGGTTTGCCAGGAAAGAACGACCCGTGCAACGAACAAAGGGGTCACGACGGGTCACGTGCCGATGCTAAATGAAAAATGTGTAGCAACGTGTAATGCGTTCCTTAAACGGATGGCCCGAGCGGAAATGCAGAAACAGGGAACCGTCGTTACATGGAGTTCGACGTTATGGGTGGCTGGGTATGATATTGAACCCAGGGGTTGGTTCTACGCCTCGGGCGGAATTCGAGAACTGTGTTGAACTTTTGGTTTGATTAATGCGAGCGAGGATTGGTACGGCCGGCGGTAGGGGCGCAAGGGCTGAGGATGGCGTTAGACGGTGTAACAATAACGAGATAACAATGTTCTGAGCGTATTTAGACTTCGACTAATTAGCTTAGCTGAGAACGAAACGCGATTGTGTTTCGATTGAATCAGCCTAGAGAATCTGCGGATAAATATAGAGAATTATTAATAGACACTTTCATCAACAAGAATTCCGTCAAGATTCAAGAAGACATTGTTTGGGTGAACTTCAAAAAATAGTTTCAATTTGTTGCATCGCATTCGAGGGCGTTGATCATATCTGAAATCTGAACTTCAATGATACGAGCAACGAGAACAAAATAACAACGACCGAAGTAATTAGCGTGTCATTAGCATTCAATATATGGACAAACGAATGGCACACGAACGGGGTCATAAACGTTGCATGTCATAATGAACTGTATTACAATATTTATTCAGCGCCCGCGTTATTTCAGCAAGCTACGGTATCGAGCGAAATTTCGCGTCACTACGTCAAAGTATAATAAATATTCCGCATCAATTTGCATCGGATTAAAAATACATAACGACGTGGCTACCGATAATTCGCTGTGAAAAATTGCACCCTCGCATTGTAAAATTGTTTCGAGCGAAACAGTCTCTCAATTATACTAATTATGATTAATCGTATAGTTACTGAGAAATGAATTCGAATAGCGCGGGGAAATATTCTCGTCCCCTCCGATTTCGTGTAATTAATATGCATCAATAAGTCGAGAACGAAATGAATATTTGAAACGCGTGAAATTTCGTAGAAATTCTTTTATCAATCCGAATGAATACCGGGAATGAAATCATTCGATCTGTAATAAAATCAGCAAGACATTCGCCGGTAACGAACGGCGGCCGGCCGAACGGCGAGAGATCGATATTAGGATAGAGAAGTTGGAGAGACCCCAAATACAGAGATTCGATTTAATGGCCTCGACTGATCGTAAACTATTTCCTCGCTTCGATTTGAGTCACGCTTGCGAATTTCGCACTCGAACTTACCCGCTGCGATTTCATCGTACAAGAACATCGGATTGACCGGCTAATAGATTAAAGAGATCCGCTCGAATGAAATTTACTCGATCGTGTAACTTCCGCTAGACAAACTCGTACAGTTTCCTATCTATTCTCTAACCGAATCAATCGTTATTAAAGCGAGTTGTTTATCATCAACAGATAAAATATATTTCACTTTGATATAAATACCTAGAAAATTGCACACTTTCTTTATTTTCGTAATTCTAATTCTTGAAATCAAATAAATAGTATGAAGTTTACTCGATCGTGTAACTTCCACTAGACAAACTCGTACAGTTTCCTATCTATTCTCTAACCGAATCTATCGTTATTAAAGCGAGTTGTTCATCATCAACAGATAACATATATTTCACTTTGATATAAGTACCTAGAAAATTACACACTTCCTCTATTTTCGTAATTCTAATTATTGAAATCAAATAAAAAATTTGCTTACTATAAAAATGTTAAATGTAGGATTTGTAAATTTGAAAATTTCCGATGTACGTAGTGCGTGCAGTATGTAGCAGTTCGAGTAACCCCAGAAGAGAAATTTCATCTCGGTCGGATGGTGCTTCGCTACTCAGGGCGAACGACACGGCGGGGCTGGCTCGAAAAGAATTGCAATTTACGAAGCACCGGCGTCGTTAAGCAGGTCTAAGCTCGATATGGATGGCAGGGGTTAAGGGGGTCGTTCCCGGAATCGTACGAGGTGCCATGGGTAAAAGGGCGTAGCAGCAGTTGCCTCCTGTGATTTACCAGCCACCGTTCTCGTTGTCGTCGTCGTCGTCGTCGGAGTTGTCCAACTATTGTTCGGACTGTTGTGAGCACGGCTCGCGAGCCGCGATATCAACCGGAGAATTATGAGCCCCTGCGACGAACGTCCGTTACGCGCGTAGAGAAAAAAGAGAACGAAAATCGGACAAACCCGTTATCCGTGTTGGCTCGCGTCGCGCGAGGGACATAGCCCATTTTCCGGTTTTGATTAGATTCACGTGTTATTTATGAATTTCATATCTCAATTCTACCATCCCCTCGTAGACCTTAAATAGAATGTCAGTGGGACGATTACCAAGCGGAGAGTAGGAAACTCGTTTAGAAACACCCGAAATCCACTTTCCCCTGCGAGCGTCATTAGACGGGAAAAGAGAGATGTCGATCGGGCGGAAACCGAAATTTGACACATGGGTGAGATGCGCGACACCCCACGTTCGCGTCGCTCGAAAACAGGGAAACAAGTATTTAACGCGGATGAGACCGAGGGCCATCCCGTTGTCGCGGGACAAAGAGATGGCGATAAAAAAAGAATGCACCCTCGAGAGCGAAACGGGGGATTTCGTCACGGCGATAGTCGCCCGATTCAACGTTCGATTTCACGCCTCCTTTGTCAACATTAACGAAAATACACGCGTTTACGGCGCGGCGGCGCGAAGTGGCAGATGCGCGGGCCTCGCAACGTGTACTTACATAAATTGCAGGGGAATCAAGGGGCGCGGGACATATGTCGCCGATGCATCTCCGGCCGGCGACAAAGGCGGAAAATATCGGCGGCGTGAAATTAGGGCGTGCGGATTCAGAGTGCACGATCGAGCGTGAAACGATGTAATATAAGGGGAGTGACAAGTCTGCAGAGAGCGCAGCGACGGTCCAGAGACGCGCAACAGAGAGACAGAGAGAGAGAGACATATATACGCATCCTATATATCCCTGGCGTACGGCTGGCCCAGTGGCTGTAATAGTTAGGTACGACCACCCCTCGGGACAAGTTCGGTCATTTCCCGGGGCGCTATATTAACCGATTAATTAGAAATCTTGGTTCGTTGACGCGCAGCCGATCTTAATCTAAGGGGAGTCGCCGGCGAAGTGACGCTCGCCTCGCTGTAAATTACATCCGTGGAGAATACGTACCCCC
>SHCU01000556.1:41935-57453 GCA_004307685.1 Ceratina australensis | reverse complement strand
AGAAATAATTCTCAATGTTTTCCAGTCACCGATGTGACTAAGATTACTTCCTACTCCTTGTAAACATTCTCGAAAACACATGTCAATTAACATAATTATAAAATAGAATATAATTAAATTTGTACTCAATTCTGAAGATAAAAAATAAAATTGAATTGATTTTTCAAAAAATTCTCTGATCATTTTATTTAAATAGTTCGGTTTCATCCGAATTCGGCTCACGTGAGAGCGAACGGCAGCTTGCTCAGGAATCAGGGACGGTAGCAGCGCGGAGGAAAGGGGTTGACGAAGCTGCACGAGGACGGAGGGAATGCGGGAGGCAGGGGAGGGCAGGGGGACGGTGCCCCAAGGGTGTGTTCCGGAATCGGGGTAAGATGGAGGAAAATCGTTACTCACTAGTCGCGGGGAAGTCGAGGGTTGAGAGGGCGTACGTACAGCGAGGGCGTAGGGGAGAGCGTAGTGCAGAGACTCCGGGGCTTGAAAGAGGGAGATTCGAGCGCGCACTCACGAGTTTGCACACACACACACACACACACACACGCGTAAGCGCGGGCGCGCGCGCGTACCCGTGCAACCGGCACACACGACCCTCCGTCTAGGTTCAAGCAAGACGATCCCGGGGAAAACGCCTAAAATACGTCGATATGAGACGACCTGAGGAACCCCCGTCCCGTCTTTGCTCAGCGAACCCCTCCCGCCGCCCCGGCCCGCGCCTACCGTTCGTCTGATGCTCCTACCGCCGAGCGCAACGGTCTTTGATGCTATCGGGAAAATTTAATGAGATTTGTTCGCCGGTTGAAAACTGTCGGGATCCGACGCGTTCCCGTTTTCGTTCAACGTCCTCTGTTTTTTATTAGATAGATATTAGAAGTACAGGAGAGTTTTTAGCCGTTGGTAACGTTCGCCGAAGTATGCATCGAAATATTTCACTAACTGCAATCGCGGAGTATTATAAACATGAATACTTTCATAATACAATTTGAAAGTGCAAGAATGTAAGTATGGAAAATAGCAATATATTTCAATTTAGATTTAACTTGATTTTATGGATAGAATCTGAAGCGTTCTAGTATTTCAATTAACCTTATCGTTATTAGAACGGATCGCTGCTTTCCAACGTTTAAGATTTCCTTCGTATTAATCGGATACGTGAAATCTGGCACGATGCAAGCTACCACTTTGATCTTTGATAGGAGAGAAAAAGAGTAAGGAGATAGGTTTTGCGGCACGCTACCCCGCAAGCTAGTTAACCTTTTGGGTACGGATTTATTTGAGAAAATATTTGTATGTGGAACGGATACAATTTTTGGTTTGACGTCTTAAACGCGTCATCTGCTCCTAGGAGAAAAAAGTGAACGACGTGTCTCAGACGTCAAATGTACCCAAAGCGTTAACTTTATCATTATTAAAACGAATCGCTGCTTTCCAACGTTTAAGATTTTCTTCGTATTAATCGGATACGTCAAATCTGGCACGATGCAATTTACTATTTTGATCTTTGATAGGAGAGAAAAAGAGTAAGGGCATAGGTTTTGCGGCACGCTACCCCGCGAGCTAGTTAACTTCATCATTATTAGAACGGATCGCTGCTTTCCAACGTTTAAGATTTCCTTCGTATTAATCGGATACGTGAAATCTGGCACGATTACTATTTTGATCTTTGATAGGAGAGAAAAAGAGTAAGGGGATAGGTTTTGCGGCACGCTACCCCGCGAGCTAGTTAACTTCATCATTATTAGAACGGATTGCTGCTTTCCAACGTTTAAGATTTCCTTCGTATTAATCGGATACGTGAAATCTGGCACGATTACTATTTTGATCTTTGATAGGAGAGAAAAAGAGTAAGAGCATAGGTTTTGCGGCACGCTGCTCCGCGAGCTAGACGCGCTGCCATCCCCGCCGGTTCCCCGGGTCTGTACGTCTCACCCCGTAACCCTCTCGCAGCGGCAGAAGGTACTACGCCGTCTCGAGAAACTCTCGTAGAGTGCACGACGTTAGCCGGGAGGAGAAGGTGGGAGCGTGGGAGGATGGGGGACGTACAAGGGGAGGTTGGAAACTGTTTTCCACTCGGTCTTACTGTACTAACTGTACCTAACCTACGCTCGTATCATTAATTATCTAAATTGAAGCTGCCAAGGCGCACCCGAGTGTCTTACATCGAAATTCTCAAAGGACGCTCCACCTCCGCCCCGGCAACCCTCCGTTTCTCTTTAACCCTCTTCTCCATATCTCTGGGAAAATGGCGGATGCTCGCGGATGCACCGGCGACTGGAAGGTTTCGTCTTTACGTCGCGTCGCCTAGCCACCCGGAGATGGATAGTTCCAATTAATATCGCCGGCCCTCGAGAGCTGCTTCGAACTCGAGAACCGAGTACTCGGGATGAAAAATTACATTTCTCGAAGCTGTCGCGTCGAATATAACGACGGACTCCGTGCATCAACTCTTTGAGGCACAGGATCTCAGATCAGAGATAGACCCATGTTGCACTAGAATTTTATTCAGTTTTAAATGAAACAAAATTGGTATAGTTTTATTAATAAAGGTAGAACGTCACGTAAAAACATAAAAAAATAGTAATAGTTAATTTTCTCAACACAAGGAATACTTTTGTAACATCGTTTGAAGAGATTACTAACTGCTTTACGTAAATGAGACGAAATATAAACCTATGCAAATGCAGCTACTGCAATATTTCGAGGTGGGATTAAAAATGTCCCATCATGCCATGAAATACATCAAAGAGATGGGACACTATTAATCCCATCGTGCTCCAAAGAGTCAATAGGAAAACAGTATCGAGAACAGAACTTCCATTCATGGGAATTAATTCTGTTCTTTTTTATGATATATCGATTAAAACTTGTAATTGTTCACGTCTTCATAATGAAACCTTTTCGAAATATCTCTGCGGATCGTAGGAGGTTTTCAATGCGACTCACCGTTTCACCTTTCCATTTCCCGGTTCTCCTCCTCTCCGTCTCGCTACACGTTCCCATGTGTGCCTACGTGTGTCTCCGTCAGTTTCGTTCAACGACTCGCGGTCCTCGACACGGTGCGACGGTGACGGCGGCGGCGGCGGCGGCGGCATACCTACCGGGGAAATTGAATTCAATCTCGAGATGAATATCGAATCGAACGTGCAGACTCGCTCGAGCTCCGACCTTCGCTTTCCACCTTTATCTTTGTCGGTCTTACAAACCGTCCCCGTCCCTTCGCCCCTCTCTATACATACCCTCGCACCTACCCTCGCCGGAATCGAGTTCCTCGAGGACCGTCGAGAAACCAGCGAAATCGATTAAAGAAACGTACTGTCGCGTTTGTACGATAAAATTCATGGTTTGCAATTTACAAGTTCCGATAAAAAGTAACTTTATATCATAGAATTATTTATTTAACATTGCGCAAAATTCGGGGTATAATCATCACGTTTGAGAAGAAATGTTCCATAATTTAATTCCTGATTAAATTCCTTAACCCTTTAGGTGCAGAATTTAATTTTAGAAATCTTATTTTATACTAATTTAAATATAATAAAAAATCTAATACTTTGAATGCTATAAATTAATACAATGAACTCTAACAGCCACAGAATTTATTTCAGCGATGTTATAATATAATCAATTGTTATATATATCGTTGATTAAATTCAATTTGATTGCAATAAAATTTATGCGTGTATTAATTTAAAAATGGTAGAAAAATGGATAATTGATAATTAGAAAAATATAAAATAATTGTTATATAGAAAAATTCAGTAGATATTTGGAGAAAAAAATCCTCGAGTGCAAAGGGTTACATGTATAAAAAATCTAATACTTTGAATGCTATAAATTAATTCAATGAACTCTAACTAGCTACAGAATTCACGTGAACGATGTTATAATAAAATCAATTGTTTTATACGAGTCTCTTTATATTTGAACAGATTATCAATACTGATCGAAAGAAATTTAAAATGACGTGTATTCACGTCGAACACAGGTTAAAAAGAAAAAGTGAGTCGCTTCGTAAGAAACGGCGGTGTTATTTCTGCCCGTTTGTCCGGAAGCGGAGGAAACGAAAGCTGGCGAGTGATCAATCCGGACGACGTCGGACACGGAAGGGCGACGAAATTGCAATTTGCAAACCGTTTAACAGCCGCTTAGGTCCATTCTCCGTGCGAAAACTTGTATGTTACTTCAAGTTACCCGGAAGTCCCCTCTAACGACTTAATTGTACACTTGTCGCCTTTGAGAACTTAAGTTTCTCCCGTGGAGTCGCGACAATGAGCATTGTCGTCCTTTGTGGAACCCGACCTTGTCCGCGCTACCCGTCATACACGAGGCCCGGAAGGAAAGAAAGCTTTGACTTTCGATTCAATCCGATTCAATTTGGTTAGAACAATAGGTATTACCTATGCAAATTTGGCGCGCAACTTTTAATACCTTACTTCGTTTCCCCGTCAATAGAATTTTATGTATTCATGACAGAATTATACATGTAGCATGTATAAGTATTATAGTCAATATTTATGCAAAAGATATTTTGCAATAGGATTCAGGATGCATTTTACATTTCAGAAATATGTAAGATTGTCCTTCGTTGCGATGCTCGCGTGCCGTCGGATAGCTGCCCTGTCAGCTCCAACTTCTTTCATTATCATTCCCTTTGGTTTCTGATATAATTTCTAATCTCATTCCAAAAACAGTCTTTATAATATATGATTCAAACGGAATATTAAAAACTGAGTGTACAGATATTACTATAATTGAATAACAAAAACTAAATTTATACGTTAGCAATTTTTCAGGTGAAAATGTACGGCCTGAGAAAACGAGGTTCGCTTAAGAATCTCGTTTGCTCGTCTCGGTCTTGAAGTGTCGAGGGCATACGCTCTCGGTTGGAAGGTCGACTTGACCAGTGAACGACTGCTGGTCAGTACGTATCTATTTGCGGAGCACGCAAGTAGAAACAACGATAACAGGTTACTAGGACCAGTCCTGTGGGAATTCTGGCGTAGCTGTCCCACATTCGCCGGGCCACGGAAAGCGAATCTGTTTTCACAATGCTCATCGGGGGCCACCGCACACCGCGTTGCGATTCTCACGTGACTGGTCAGCAACCTGGGTGTCCAACAGGTTTATCTTTGAGGAGGCTGCCACGCCGGGCGAAAGACTCGATCGCGGATACGAGAACTCGTACTTGCTTACAGTATCACGTCGTTTTCGACCGAGTTAACACCGCGATACTCGTCACGACGAAGTTTTCACGAGAGTGTGCATTTTAAAACAATCTGTTTTTAATCAGGACTATAAAAGATCCGAGAAATTTTTATATGAGATCTTATCAATTTAATTCGTGTGACTAGATCGTCTTTTTTATTATATGCAAACGGTTCTA
This sequence comes from Ceratina australensis, assembly GCA_004307685.1. Taxonomy (NCBI): domain Eukaryota; kingdom Metazoa; phylum Arthropoda; class Insecta; order Hymenoptera; family Apidae; genus Ceratina; species Ceratina australensis. Next base: position 52,073 of record SHCU01000556.1, on the reverse strand, counting down.
CTTAATATTTTATCACGTGACAAGACTACGAATTATAAAAAATATTTGAATAATCTGGCAGTGAATTAAATAAGAGATATTGTTTTTCTTATCATTGAGGTAGTTCAGAAAATATTCGTTACACCAAAGTTCTCAGGCGAGTGTACATTTTTTAACAATCTGTTTTTAATCAGGATTATAAAAAATTCGAGAAATTCTTATACGAAATCTTATCAATTTAATCTATACGACTAGATCGTCTTTTTTATTATACGCAAACGGTCCTACTTAATATTTTATCACGTGACAAGACTACAACTATAAAAAATATTGGAATAATCTGGCAGCGAATTAAATAAGAGACGTTGTTCCTCCTGACATTGAGGTAGTTCAGGAAAGTGTTCGCAGCGACGGCAGATCGCGTTTCAACTGACGACCGAAGGCGCGAGAATTAAATCATTTTCCATGAACGGCGAGGGGCGCGAAGAAGAAGAAGAAAGGAAAAGGGGAATCCGTGCAAAATGGAGAGTCGTTGGACGGAGTTCTTTCTCATTCCGGATTACGTAACCGAGAGGGTGCGAGACTGAACACCCGAGCGGAGGGCCGAAGTGGAGCTGGATGGCCGTGGGAGGGGGTGTAATACGGCGGTGGTGCGAAAACACGGTCTCGCCGTGAAACAGTCGGACCCTCGGCTCGTTTCGACGTTTTAATTGTTTCGTGCTCGCGGCGTGCGCGTGAAGAGGAGAAAAGCTGGAAACACGGAAAGAGAGGAAACGCGGCCGGCTACGCGTGTACACTACCGTCCATAAGTATCTCGATTTCATTTTTTGAACGAAGTACCCATCGCTATAAGAGAATGCGAGAAGATATCGCTTGTCAATTATGCTTGAATCAAGAAGCATTGAAATAAAGCAGACATTTAAGATACTATAAGACTCGAGATTGTATTCACCGAATGGATACAATCAAATATAAGAGAATGTGAGAAGATATTGCTTGTTAATTATGTACAATTTGAACCAAGAAGAATTGACATAAAGTAGACATTTAGAAAACTATAAAATGCATGATTATATTCACCAAATGAATAAAATCAAATATAAGAGAATGTGAGAAGATATTGCTTGTCAGTTATGCACAATTTGCACCAAGAAGAATTGAAATAAAGCAGGCATTTCAAATACCATAAGACTCAAGATTGTATTCACCGAATTAATTCAATGGAATATAAAATTCATTCGGAATATCTTTTACTGTCATCAAAGAGAGATCAGTTGTTTCATATAATTATTTTCATCATCCTGCAATGCAGATGAACTGAAATGTAGATGCATATGAAATGCAGATTTCATATGAAAAAAAAATTGGAGANTCATTCGGAATATCTTTTACTGTCATCAAAGAGAGATCAGTTGTTTCATATAATTATTTTCATCGATACATCCTGTAATGCAAATGAAATGAAATGTAGATGCATATGAAATGCAGATTTCATATGAAAAAAAAATTGGAGAGTGTTTTCTCATGTTAGTCTCATTCATGTTTAATCTATTTAAGAGATTCTTCATATAGTAACAGTAATTACCGTGATCCGATTTGATTTACCGGGAATTCTTCCCGTCAAGCATACTTCTGGAGGGTAGTGTATGTGCCAGGAACGAGTGAGGGAGGATAAATATACCGGGACGTTTAAAAAGTGTTTAAACGCGTAGCTGGCCAGCTAACCGTGGCCCGTACCACCCCCGGTTGCGGTAACGAGGGTGAGAACGGTGAAAATTTAGCGTAAAAACCCGCGGGTTAAGTGAGAATTAAGAGCGGACACCGAGAACCGTGCCAGGGTGGCACTGGATTAAACGAGCTTTTTTGACCGACACTTCATTCTTCATTCACTCGTTCACGGTCATCGAAGATCCGTTAGCGGCGTCTTTCATTCCATTCTACTGGGAGTTTTCATGGGAATCGTGTATCGATTTTACTTGTCATTTTATTTAATCATCTCGTTTTATTTCCTAGAGGAAATAATTTCTGGAGAACTCGAAAATGAAGCTTTTCAATCAGCGCCTGCATTTCTTCCTTTCTATTCATGAGACTGGAGGTACAGTCGATAGGAATGAAAAGAGGACGGAGGGCGAGGGAAACGTAGCGAGAGACGATCGACGAATAGAGATTTGGTCGCAGAGTTTGACGACGGCGACGTTCAAAATTCGAATTTACCACGGGGGTATTCATTTCGCGTCGGACTCCGGGCTTTCTCAGATATATGGAAATTTCCTTAGCCAGCGTCGCGCCGGTATTCAGAGGGGAGGCCAAGTAATATAAATTCAAATCAGTCCCTGTTTTCTCACACAACAAACTTGGAGGAACTCCGAACCTGGTTCTCCGACGGTAGTAGTAGTTACTGCCTCCTTCCGCCCAGCGTTCGTTCCCTGCCACCCTTCCACCCCCCTGGCCGCCCCGCAGCCCCTTCCGCGAACTAAGTACCCTCCTGCCCTAACGGTTACCACCCCCTTAATGAAGATATGTGACAGAACCAACCGTCGTCGTACGAATCTCTGCCCGGTCGCACCTCCAGAGATATTTCTTAAATCTTCAGATTTCCTGCTACGATTAAACTGTTCCTTGGAGCAAATCCAATCCGTAGCTCGATTTTCACCGAAAATTATTACGTAGCCGAACAAATTGACTAACGCGAATTAAATTCAATTATTATCGCTTCAAAAAAAATTCGTACGAGAGTCGCGTAACATATTTGATAAGATTTTATCATCGAATATATTTGATGGTTAAACCGCATTTAATATTTGGTTGGTTAGTTCTTGAATATTGGATAGGTTGGCTCAACGAGGAATCGTGGTATTAAGTTTCGCTCCTAATTTCGAAGGAGCTAGGCGAAGGGGGCCGGAGGTCGGGCCTCGCGTTCCTTTCCACCCTCGTCGCCGCCTTCCCCTAATATCCATCGCGATTTCCATAATCTTGGGAGGCGCGCAGCCACCCTCTTATAATATAATAATACTCGCCGGAGAAGGTTCGCGTCGAGCAGCTCGCTCGACCGGGAAAATGGCCGACCACGTTAATGCCCCCTTAATATTTAGGGATCTCGCGCGTCCAACCGTCTCGAAGCCTAACCCATCCCACCCTCGCGTTCGATTTACGCCCTTCCCCAAAACCCGTTATTCCTTTTAAGAACGTCGAGTTAAATCGCTCGAAATACACGAGCTACGAATATTCGTGGGCACGTTAAAAGATTCAGCTTCTCATTTCTAATGTACAGCTTCGCACAATTATCCTGGACCTACTACTGCTTATGCGAGTAATATTCACAATTATTAGGTTGTCCCATAAGTTTCTTTTTATAAGTTTTTGAAACGAAATAAATACTGTCCGAAAGAGACTTATGAAATAATCTATCACGTGCATTCGCAATTTCTTTGTCGTTTTACACACCTATGTGATCGAATTGTTTGAAATTAATTAGTTTTAAGTTTTTGAAATAGAAATTTCAGGAGACAAAAAAATGTACTTTCGATATTTGCTCTATTTCACCTCTCGTCGTGGCACCTCGTCGCATTTGTGATGAAAGTTGAAATAGAGCAGATATCGAAAATCAATTCTTTTTACCCCATGAGACTTCCATTAAAAAAATCTAAAAATTGATTAACAGCAACAAAAGAAAACAACATAAGAAATTGCGAATGTATGTATTGGATTATCTCACAAGTCTCTTTCGTATATTCATTTCGTTTGAAAAATAGGGAAGAAACTTATGGGACAACCTAATAGTAAAAAATCTATTGGTTTGTGTTTCAATGCTCCAGGCAGAAGCTTAATCATATGTCGGAGCATTGAAACAGAAACCAATAGATTTCTTACTACTTGTGAATATACTATAATACTTTATTTAAACCTCAGAGAGGTTTATTAAGCTACAGAAGGATATATACATACACATAAAAAGATACATAATTAAAGTAATTCCAGTATTCATAATGAGAGAAATCTGAAACTTACAACAATATCTAAATACCATATGATATACAGAAGAACAGAAAAAAAACTTTAATGTCTAACATTACCAAGTCCTTCAGCAAAAACTAATTAAATAGAAAGGCCGTTTAAGATATCGGTGTGTACATCGACACACTGATACTACTTGCGAATCCTGAATAATTGTCCGAAGCTGTACATATTTATTTGATTTTTCTCCGAGAATTCGCGTCGCGATGAAACGATTATTCTTGCCGTCGAAGAAAATTCCTTCCGGTCTTCGAGAATTTAATCGATCACTCGGAAAGGGCGTAGCGCAGTCAAACGGTCTGGCAACTATTCAGGGAATCTGAAAAGTCAAAATTCGCAGTCGGAGTCTGCCTTTTCGTCGGCTCCCTCTTAGCTAGGTAACACGCCGGTGCAAGCAGAAACGTAGGGTATTGCCTGAGTTCTCAGGGAGGTTTCGAGTCTGCTGACGACGGCGCGAAGAGGGCCGCGAGGGGCGAGGATGAGAGGGGGACGGCGCGGGACGACGACGACGACGACGACGACGGCGTAGCGTCGGTGGTAGTTGGAAAAGGGGGACGCGCCCACACTCTCGCGGAGCTCCCTCACGTCTTGCCTTACCCCTCTCCGTCGGTCGGGCGACGATACCCACCGGCACACGAGAAGAGGGTGGAGGAGGAAGCCGGCAGAGAGAGTCTAAGGTAGATTATATTATTTCTCCGCCCCCGCCCGGGGGCTCACCCGCCATTTTGTGAATGTTAAATCATTTATTGATCCAAGAAGGTGGCACTCACCCTCCACCCTGCCACGGGCCGACCTACCCCCGGCTAGAACTCGCGCCGCCACCCCGTTTGCCACTACGCCACCCGGCCGACGTCTGAAAGGGGCCGATCCTTATTCCGCGAAGCGAATTTATATGTTCACCCTCTTTGCCTGTACGCGCGCTCTCTTTCCCACCCGCTACACCCGTAGGACCTCGCTGCTCGTCTCCCCGCTCCGTAACCCGCATACAAGCGTCTCTCTCGCTCTCTCTCTCGCGGCACGTACGAGAATTTCGGAACGAGCACTGAATTTATGGTCTCGCGAGGCTCGATTCAAAACCACCCACTCCCCTTCGCTCCGTCTCCGGCTATTCCTTTAGACTTCGTCCGGCTTCAGACGGCGGCACCCTTATCCGATACCCGACCGGTCTTCTTGAATAATAGTTGCCCGCTTCCGATGCCTGCCGCTCGCTTCGGGACCTGCCGACGAACTCGAGAGGGCACGCGGCCGCTCGCCTTGGATTTATTCCTCCGCCGCTGCTATTTGCGGTTCTCCGCGTGAAACATCGTTCCTGTGTTCAGACACACGCCCATCCTCACTTTTATAATATTATGTACAGATTCGGACAATTATTCCAGGCCCATTACTGCTTATGCGTGACTCCCCTATTGGGACAATATTTTGGGACAGGTCTATGCCTAATTTTTTCAGTGCTCGATCATTAACCTCTTAGGCACGGGAAAAACTGAGATTTTACAGGAATTTATGCCTCTTATTCCGAAAGATTTTCTTAGGGTCGCGCAATCTTTGCTGCTGGACATTTATTACCCTTACGATGACAGAGTTAGCTGATGTATTATATCTCGCCGCGGCTGATTGTTATCCGAAACCGTGGCTCAAGTTCTGACGGTAAATGTTCGCCAACTTGGGTGTACCGGCTATGAGATTTACCTGGCTACGCAACGTAACGACCAGGATCGGGGAAGAACCAACTTGGGTTGGAACGGAACTTGCACATCGGCCCGAGTATTTGTGTTGATTTTCTTCGAGATTGGATTGCGCGATCTTCCTCAACAAAAGGAGGCTAGAGCTACTGGTCCATCGGTTAAAATTAACGAATGGTTAAAAACGCGATTGAGAAAGGAGTCGTATCACCTTTTGTTACGAACGAAGCAGCATCAATGCTTAAGATTTTATTATATATAAGATTTATATAGATTTTATCTCGTTCGTGATATGTATTCAATGAAAAAATGTGCGGTGCAATTTTGTGCAGTGTTGATTTTCTTCGAGATTGGATTGTGCGATCTTCCTCAACAAAAGGAGACTACAGTTACTGGTCCATCGGTTAAAATTAACGAATGGTTAAAGACGCAATCGAGAAAGGAGTCGTATCACCTTTTATTACGAACGAAGCAGCATCAATGCTTAATTCTATAGATTTTATCTCGTTCGTGATATGCATTCAATGAAAAAATGTGCGATACAAGTTTGTGCAGTGTTGATTTTCTTCGATCTTCCTCAACAAAAGGAGACTACAGCTACTGGTCCATCGGTTAGAATTAACGAATGGTTAAAGACGCAGGGAGTCGTATCACCGTCTCTTATGAACGAAGCAGCATCAGACGAAATCCTTAATTCTATAGGTTTTATCTCGGTCGTGATTTGTATTCAATGATAAAATGTGCGGTGAAATTTTGTGCATCAAGAATTTGGAAAAGAGAGATATTTCGGTACGTGATCGTAATTCAATAAACGGTCCGGTGGTATCTGGAAGTTCGTAAAGTGGTTAATGTGTCAGTGGAAATCCTGTGGCCCGAGCGCTTCGTCAAAGTTTGACGAAAAAGAAACTGGAACAAAAGGTCAGAAGCATGGGAAACGCGCAAGCCCCGTCGTTGGAAAAAGGCGATTTTTCCACGCGCAGAATCGTAAAAATCAGCGGCACGAAGAAGGGGCCGGCGACGAGAGAAGGGATCGTCGTCCGCAAAGGAACGGCCGGCCGCGAAAAATAAGGGCGAGGTCAGTCGGGCGCGAGCCGTGGAAAAATTCGCGCCCTCTCGAATCGCGATTAGCAAGAGAGTATTCCTTTCGCTGGATTTCAGTTTCTCAGGGATGTCGCGGTAATCAAACTGTGGATTTTATACGTGAATACATTATTCAGGTTGAAGACAATTAAATTATATCTATATCTTAACGTTTGTAATGCAAGTGATTGGAAAACTTGGGATTGTGAGATCTCGTCTCATGATTACGAAGTGTGAGAATTTCGGATCGAAAATCTACGAAAAGTGTAAAAAGATATTATACTCGTGGCCTGAGTTGACACTAGAAAGACTGAAATTTAGTATGTACCTATATTGCTAAAAATCAGTCGAAATTACTTAATTATGAAAGAATAAGAAATGTGTAAAAAAAACTTCATTTAAAATGAATTTTCAATATTTTCTTATATCATTTACAGATATAAAACAGGTTATTACTAAATACAAACAATAAGAATAATTTCATATCATATTATATACATAATTTGATTCTGAAACTAAAAGCCAGTCAAAATGACTTCGTTGGGCAATCTAGTGTTGATTCTTATACTGATTTTAAATCATCCCCTGTTATAGACTAACAGCGAAACTATCGTTTTTCATCTCGACGAAGCGTCCATCATTCAACGAGTTCGAACTACAGAGAAGCTGTTAATTATGCGAGAGGAAAAATGCCGAATCAGTAACTCGACGCGGGATATTGGAATACCTCGACACGGTTCGTCATCGAATTCCAGAATTCGCACGATGACGGAATGCAGTATTTTTTCCTACGGGTAGTGAGACCCCCGATTACGTGGTTTCGCGACGAACGACGATTATGCGGTGCGCAATTTCGGTCGGCGCGACGATTCGACCGGTGGCGACGGGATAAAAAAAATGCGGAAGAAACCGGGGAAAGTGGCGCGCGGCGACGCGCCACAAGTGCCCTAACTATCTCGCGCGTTGGAATTCGGGGCGCGGTGATTATACGGACAGCAGCGGCAGGAGCAGGCGGCGAAATCTCGGCTGTCGTCGAAATTTGCGGGACGGACGCAGCCCTCTCCCACCCCTTAGATGCCACCCACCCATCCCCTTTCGCCTCGAGCACTGGCAGGATGTCCGAATTCGCATTCCGACACACCAAACCGACCCCCTCCTCTCCCTCTGCCCTCTTTCGTCACCCCTCGGCTCGTTGCAACCAACGCTATTCCCCTGGCATCGCGTCGGCTGAAACGATCAACGCGAAAAGTTCTGCGCCTGCACTGCATTCTCAACCCGTTCACTCGTTCGAGCCCGAGCCTAAGTGGCAAAGGTACGGTAAATCCGATCGACTGTCACGAGCTTCGCGAACAATTAGAAGTCCTCGATACCTTCGTGGAAATAAATAAACGTTGCACGATATAAAAGCGAGCAACTGTCCTCGATTCGTTTATTGAAGATGTAGTACAATCGCTACAGAAAGAGTAACAGTTTTTTAAACTTGCGACATTAATCCTTTGAGTTACAATGGAGGTGTTACTGGGAGGTGTTATTCACTTTAGGTCGAATTCATACGAATTCTGTTTTATTTGTAAGTTAAAGGGTTAAAATCTCGTTCTCGGATAAGCCTTACCGTTGACCCTTTAACTTACAAATAAAACGGAATTTATACGAATTTGACTTAAAGTGAATGACACCTCTCACACATCATTGAGAGTTAAAGGGTTAAGTATTGAGCAGATTTTTAGAGTTAAAAATGATCTACTTTATTATTACCTATAAATGAGATTCATTTGATTGTAACATGTATATTTTTTTACACAGGATCATCCGTTTCCGGTTGTACAATTTCGGACAATTATTCTGAATCCTCTATTGCTTATGTGTGAGTTCCTTAGCGAGACGATATTCACAGGTAGTAAGAAATCTATTCGTTTACGTTTCAATGCTCCAGGCTTAACACTTTATCGACCGGTCGTCTTTGAGGCTGCCATTCACAAAGTACCGGCTTAATTCTTTCTGCTTATTCCTTTTGTTCAAAGGAATGTAATGTTATTAATATTTATACTTTATTTCTCATTTATTTTATATAATAAAGGAGCTTATCAACTAACATACATAAAATATATTCAAGGTAATAGTAATTCAATTTTTTCATAATTTAATAATTCGATAGCAAAAAACCGATTAATAGGCTAGCGGTCGATATGCGTTGGCAATCGAAAAGCCGATTAATAGGCTAGCGGTCAATAAAGTGTGAAGCATTGGCAGCATCATTATATGCCGGAGCATTGACACATAAACCAATAGATTTCTTGCTACTTGTGAATATTGTCCCGCTAGGGAATTTACACATAAGCAGTAATGGGTTCAGAATAATTGTCCGAAGCTGTACCATCTTCTAGCGGTAGGCACCGGGTAGTACATGGATCGAGGACACGACACGGTTGGATGCGAACGTATAGACGAGCGAAAACTCGTTGGTGCGTTTCGCAAAGTCTGCGAAACGGTATCCCAAAGGAGGGCCGAAGGGTCGGGAAGGGTCTAGGGATCATTTTCCGTAAAAGCGAAAGCTCGCGGGGATAAAACAGCGTTTAGAATTTCGTCGAAGGGACCGGTGGCCGTAGCGTAGCCTTGTCTGCCATTGCTAAGGCGAGGGTCTCGCGTTCGTTCGTCCTTTCTCTTTCGACGCGGGCGCATCCGTCTTTTTTTAACCACCGCGACCGCGGCTCCCGGTCTCTCTCCTAAGTACGGCTAATTCAAAATGGCGTCGCCACCCCTATATCATTCGCAGCCCTGCCTGGTTACCCTCCTTTCTCTCCTCGCGTCGTTCTATCCCCTGCCGTAGCCGCGATCCTCGACCCTCGAGCCGAAGTAGCGCTCCAGGGGTGGGGCCACCGAACTATGGCGCCCCGTACACCCCTTCGCGGCGTGCACCCTAGATCCTGACGCGCCTCTCTGCGTCTCGGAACTCGACCAACAAATTGAAATCCCGCATTTTCCACGAGCCTAAGCCTAGCTAGCTCCTAGCTTCCCGTCTGTCCACGATCTCGCTTAAGAGGCTTCCCGTTAACCCATCCGTACGATCTCTCATTTTTCTCTTATTGTCCCTGGACTACGGGCGACCTCAGCATTTTGTCTATCGGTTAATCTCCGTGCGTCGGTAAAGGATTTATACGAATAGAACCTTGAAACATGGTCTGGTCAATACGGAGGTAAAGAGTTGACCGAAATTAGTTTTCTCGTACCATTTGTTTGTTCGTCGATAATTCAACCTTAATACCGCCGATCGCAATTACGCGGTTATTAATTGAAGTGAGTTTTCGCGTGCACGCACGCTGACTGGAAAAATCGACAGAGACCGAATGAAAAGCAAGGACGAGGAGGAGGAGGAGCAGCAGCAC
>SHCU01000556.1:20855-33239 GCA_004307685.1 Ceratina australensis | reverse complement strand
GGATTAAGATTCTATATTCTCAACTTATAAGATTCTATAAAGAACAGAAAAGATTTGTGAAAACTTAATTAGTCCATTTGGCGACGAGGAAGGGAGAAGGTAGAGACGAAGCTTTGAAAAAGGGGATTGAGGGTCACCGGTAAAGGGGTATGCGGAGGTAGAGCAGCTGGTCGGGATTCAACCCTCGAGAAAGATTTCGGAAGCGGGCCTTTTTCGAGGGCCGATGGTCAGCCTGTGTTTTGCATAACCGGTCAAACGCGTTGATATATGTATAACGTACACGCATGGCTATACGTATAAAGGCTCTCTCCTCTCTGCCACGTGTCCCGTTGTACGTTACCTACTTACACGCGTTTACATATATACCGGGATCGCGACACTCTCAGGTTCAGTGTCGCCTCGTCTTTCCGTGGGGCGCGTTTAATTACAAGTCGGGCACTTAGCCGCCCGTAATTAATCGTATCGATGCGTCCCGCGAGTGGTTGCACCGTGAATTTTCTCCGTCGCATTAATTTTCGACGCGACCAGTTGTTACCGCGAATATTCACGGCAATTTGTAACCCCGTATCTGCCGATTAAACATCGGCTTTTTCTACCCTTTAAACGACGCCGCAAGCAGGATTTTCCGATTTCAATAATTACAGGGAAGTCCGGCCGCGTTTAACTGGAATTAGTCAAATAAATGTTTTCACATGTTTGTAAACGAGTCTCGATGCAACGTTGGTTTCATTCGTTTTCAATCGTGTTCTTTTAAAAGGTACCGCGGGTTTCCCGGCGAGTTTTTGCGTGAACGAAAATCTACGGGAACGGAGAAAAGAGAGGAACGGGAAAACGACTCCCGCGATTTCTTGCATACCATTCGCATTACCAGCCCTCATCCTCTCAAGCCCCCGTAAGCATCGAAACTCATTTGCTTTTCCTTTCGACTTCCATCTCCCTCTCTCTAGCTCACCATTTCTGCACCCTCTCCCCCGTTTCGCTCGCCGCGTTCGAGCAATAAAAACAAAGGCAAACGTGTTTTCTCGGTCTCGGGAAACATTGGAGGAAAATACTTGCTGCGATGCCGGTCGGTCGGTCAATATCCCTGTTTGAAGAAAAATAAAAGAAGAAATTCGTCTGATGGATCTCGGGGAGAGTGTGCTTCCTATACGGTCTCGTGCAAATGCTTGCGGCATTCGCTTGCCAAGTTTCCAAAACGAAGTATCTAATTAGCCTTGTTTCATCTCGTTAATGATTTATTCTTCGCCGGGATTTTGCATTCTGGGTTAAAGTCATAACGAAATCTTTTAATGCAAGGACTTCACTATTTTCCTCTGCGATCGCGTCGATCAGTTAACATGCACGATACCAGTCGTTTAATCCCATTTGTCCTACTAGCATACTGTTGTAATCGTTGAAGTGATCACTCGATTGATATGTTGCGTTAGCAAAGTAAACTGCGAAGCAAACTCGATACCTCGTATGTCCCATCACACTGTTTAATACGAAACATATTTTATTTTCTAATAATTTTTCTAATAATCATATTTTATTTTCAAATGACTTTTTATTTCTAAAACTGGCAGACATTTTGATGCAGACACTGCCATCGTTCAGATCAGAGGGGTGCACGAGATGTTCACTCCCACTTAGAGAGCTTTAAAATATTCTCAGCCATTTTTCGCCCCACCGAGCAACCCTCCTAAGAACGAGAAAACAATGGAAAAAGTACGGCCATCTTTAACTCTCCACCCGCTTCCACCTAGCTAATCTGAAGTTCCAGGTTCGATGAGGAGGAAGAAAATATCGCTGGGATCGATTTTTAAGACTGTCTTTCCTATCCAGGAACAATGCAATGTTCTCATTAATCATAGTTTACATGATACAACTGAAATAAAACAATATGCAAATGGTACAATGACCTCAATGAATTTTAGATCAGTTTTGGTAAGTATGACTATTGGTACCTATGAGTATAGATAAAGAATGAAAATTTGATATTTGAGCCTGAGTAGTACCAATGTCTCTATCTAGTGGCAAGTATCTACTGATTCTATAAAATCTACCTTCGAGAGTGCACGGACCATCGATTGAAAAGCAAGGGAGTGAAACTCATGATACGTGGGTTGCTGATGAACTGGTATCTGCCATCGAAGCGTAGATAAACGTTTACTGACATCCATTAAAATCGCGAACTAATATTTCACTGATGATAATCTCGTCGATAAGGTATCATCGATTCTAGACTTAACCAACAATTGTTTCCATCAACAGTAGCTTTAGCCGACGGCTGTATATGCTGTACATGACCATAGAAAGCAATAAAAGCTCTAGAGAATCAGGAGACGAAAAATGATACATTGGCTAATAAGCCTAGTCGTATACTTGGACTGTAGTAACGTATGTTAACAAACAATTTTATCCATAACGTAGTGAACTTTCATTGCATCAGAAGCTAAAACCTGACAATGCTTCCGGCGTATGCGCCAGCTTGGGTTATCGGTAGGGAAACTTATTGATCCACAAACTGGCTACGAAGGTGGCTGAAACCTACCTAGGAGGCTACTGTTACCGAGGAGAGATTAATAAAGAGTGCTAGCGTTATCGGACCTCGCGGCAGAAAACAAGTACGCGAATTTCTTACACTCTCTAGAATGCACAGCATCGAAAAGCAAATTTTAATTAATAAGTGAATAGAAAAGAATTGGATGACCAAATGACCACATGACAAATTCTGGGGGTAGTCCATCATACCCCTCGAAATCAGCCCAAATTACTACGCAATTATCGACATCGGAGCAGAAAATATAAAAATTGTAAACGGTAGCGTTGAAAACAACTGTCCTTATGTTTCTTACATTTTAACAAAGACATCGTACTTTTATTTTGTCGTAGACATAGTTCAGATTTCAGCTCATTTGCAACTTTTTGGCACCGCGGTGTCCGTCAATCGATCAAACGTTTAAACCGAGCGCATTTGACAAATTAACTTACGGTGCGGAGGCAGTGTCACCGCGTGTACACGCGCTTGTATCTCTTGATTACAAACTAATTACATCGGTCTTAATGAAAATTACGTATCCCTCTGTGGAAACGTAATTTAACATGCACGGAAGTTTGCAGCAGTGTGCGCGCGTGAAAAACGGGATAGCGAGAGCGGACACGTCTTAAATAAATCTGCAGTGATACGAGCTTTTTTCTGTCAGCCCGAGTAAATGGATACGTAGCCGGGGCGCGTGGACCGTAATAACTTGCAACATTTCCTGGACTAAATTATTTATTATCCAGCAGGATACAGGACTCCCATGGGCGGGTACGAACGACCTAGGAAGGAAGATATTATACGTCAACAATGCTCCCAGGGCCGTGTATAACGTTTCGCGTCGCGGTGCACACGTCCGACGTTCCGCACCCACACGGGTTGAATCTTTTCACGGTTAAAATGTGGCGGTGAATCCGTGGAAACAGTTTCACGCGTTAATTCGCCCCGCGGGTGGAACGCACCGCCGAAGAAATACTAGTTTCGCTCTAATTGCACCCGAGCAAAACCGCGTAGCCTTCCCTTTCTCCTGAGACGCGAAATTAAAACGATAACATTCGCGTGTCACGAAACGAGTGACGGACAGTATATTTCTCAAGAAGCAGATAGATCGATTATCGAATCTGCCCGATGTATTTTTATCAATTTTACAGTTTTCGATGAATGGTAATACCGTTATACGTTATAATAATAAAAAAAACACGTCCATTATACGAATCACAAAACCGTGTAGCCTTCCCTTTGTCCTGAGACGTGAAATTAAAACGATGACATTCACGTGTCACGAAACGAGTGACGGACAGTATATTTCTCAAGAAGCAGATAGATCGATTATCGAATCTGCCCGATGTATTTTTATCAATTTTACAGTTTTCGATGAATGGTAATACCGTTATACGTTATAATAATAAAAAAAACACGTCCATTATACGAATCACAAAACCGTGTAGCCTTCCCTTTGTCCTGAGACGTGAAATTAAAACGATGACATTCACGTGTCACGAAACGAGTGACGGACAGTATATTTCTCAAGAAGCAGATAGATCGATTATCGAATCTGCCCGATGTATTTTTATCAATTTTATTGTCGATAAATGCTAATACCGTTATACGTTACAATAATAAAAAACGCGTCCATTATACGAATCAATATTTCCAGAACGACGATAAACGTGGTGTACCGTTACCATGAATTGAAGCGCGGGAGAGAAAACCATCAAAATCGAATAAAAACAATATGAACCTTAAAAAAGCGTACGGCGAGTTGAAGCGGACCGATTTGATCGGTTGTCTCTCAATTTACGAAGCAGCAAAAACAGCAGAAAGCGCGGGTGATAGTGTATCAAAGAGGCAGTGAAACGCGACATTGGATCGCGAGTATCTCGATTATCTCGGACTTTTATTGCCGCGCCGTTCGAACCGGCCGGCCCGTTCCTTTATCTATTCTTTCCCTTCCGAGAGGTCACTCGCGCTCTCTCCTACCCCCCGACCTAAATCACCGTGGAACTCACTCCGCTCGCCATTTTTTCCTCTGCTCCTTTTTTACGTCGTCTTCGAATTCAGGGGAAGAATAGTCTGGTGAAAATTACTTCACGGCTGCGCGGCGCCCCACCAGAATCCCCGGGGATGAATTTCGGTTCACACACGCTCGCTTGACAGCAGATATCGGAGAACCATTCCGAATGTCCGGAGGCAACCGTATAAAGATTTCGACGCTTTTAAAGATATTACAGATCTGTCCTTCTATTAATTTTGCAAATTTTTAAGTACTCTCTACGATTATGTCGATAGATTCAGTGTAAATTTATTATTGGACGATAACAATCGTAATCCCGATCCTACCAGATAGTAGCTCTGCAAGTAGGTATGAAAAGGGCACTGTTATATCCATCGGTACAGTTCGATAATACCCGAGATGAGAATTTGATAAATGACAAATAAATGGTAAAAGGAAACTGGCAGAAGTGTGGCATCACTTTTTTCCATTGAGTTCACCGCAAATCCGTCGACAATGGTCAGCCGTGGGGGTAGTTTCACGGTGAAACTTTTCGCATAAAGTTCTATTCCGAAAGCAGATTCGAACAGACGTGGAAATGACTTCGGGAAGTTTGCAGACGCGAGGGTAAAGCCAGGGAAAAAGGCGAGGAGAAAATAATATGGAAACCATCTTCGATGGTCAAAGCTGGACCCGAGGTACAATGGGCCCGGGATATACATAAGGGAAGCTATCTATCCTTATTTAAATGCTGTCCCTCTTCTCTTATTCTTCATATTCACGCTTTCATCTAGTCCATCGAGCGTACCTGCTCCATTGAATAAATCCCGTGGAATACGTGAAATTGTCTGGCGAGACGTAGCTTCCGGGTGCTTGTCTCTCGCGTAGGTTCACGAAAAGCCTCGCATAGTAAAATAACTAATACACACATATATATGTACTCTCAACGATATTCAGAAATAAATATGTACATTGCAACCTCTGACTCCAACAATTAGCGATCTCAGATTGGTAGAAAAAATTTTTGATCGGAAACACGGTCGATGGCTAAAGGAAGTCCGGGCGAGCAGAATCGTCTCCGGTTCATTTCGATACCTCAATCTGTTCCAGAGATGTGGACTTCAAAAGTTTCACCGCTTAAGCGCTCCCCACGGGATTCCCATACTGGTGTGCTCTACATTTTTTCCTGGGAGCAACCGCTATTCCCAGAATCAAAGGGTTATTTCCTGGCGCCGCGTAGCAGGTGTCTAGACAAGCCATGGTAGAGGCTAGGGCAGGTCAGTAACTGGGTCAAGGCGCGAGGGAGAGATCTGAGTCGCGTGAGAAGGACAGCAACAATCGAGACGAAAAAAATTATAGTTCTCTTTGTACGACCTTATTTCTTCAACTGGAGATCCAATTGGGATAAACCAAACGATATTTTAAAGGTAAGGCTTTTCAGCTTCTGAAGTTTCATGACTTTATTACTTTTTCAATTAGACTTCAAATAAATGCAACGATAAAAAAATTAAGCTCGGTCTTTGTTGGTTATAGGGAAGCAGGTATACACGGATAAGCAATAAAATGCAAAGATTTAATTTAATTTTTATCAGTGCTCACTCGTGTGCTTTCATTCAATTCAGAGTGTGACCAGATCAACCCTATGTCTCATGCTTAAGAGATCTTTCTCCGTGTACATGTTATGACTAGATAGGAATGTGTTGATACCCATTGAATTCTTCCTCGAAAGCATGATCTCATGGTCTGGTCTTTGGTTGATTTTACTTTGTATAGTTACGATTACTTTCATAAACAAAGTTTCCTAAATAATGATAAGAAGACTTGAAAAGTAAGTAATGTAATAATGATAAGTATGTATAATTATATAATAGTATAAGTAGTATAAATATATAATAATGATAGTAATGTAGTAATAAGTAAGTAATGATAAGAAGTTTATCATTGATTTTTGTATATATATATATATATAGTTTTAAGTATCCTCGGAATTGGCCTGATCCGGAATATAATGAAATTGTAATCGTTAAGGAAGTTCATTTGAAGATGGCATTTGAAGGGAGTGGTCGAAAATTAAGCGATCTGGTTAAAGGGCAGTGCCCAAAGGAACTCCTCAACATCCACTCCACGTTTTTCGCTTCTTATCCACCGGAGGTGGGCACACATCCCACATGTCTTCCCTGTAACCTCCCCGGGAGGAGAGGAGCGCCATAAAAATTCCCAGGATTCCTGAGTAACTCTCGTTTCTGGCCAAGCCTGAGACCCAACCTCGATATCTTCTGCTACGTGTCGTCTGGTGAATTATGCAAGTGGCCGTGCGCGACGTATAGGCTGGATACCATCCACTCCAGAGATTTTCTCCGCAGTATTACATATGTACTTGTGCTGCGGGGTTATGGCACAGGAAAACAAAGTAAAGTTACCGCCTGCGTTACGTAACGTCCGTAGGGATTTCTAAAAACCGATCGAGTTCGCACCATGATTCGATCTTTTCGCACGTCTGGAATTTCTGTGAGAATTCCAAATGTATGCTTTTCATAAATTGATCTATATGTACGCGCGTCCTGCGTTCCTGCTAATAACGCGAAAATTTATACCGCTCTTCATCGATACAGTTTCTCCGCATTGTGCATACGATATGTCTTCACGGATTACGTGTCCGAGTGTATCGGTTCGTAGATGTCCAAGTGTATACGCGTTCGCAGCATACGTATGGACCCGATATACATTCCCTATGAATATACTGCGTTAGGAGTCCTTTGGGAATGTTTCGACCTACGGAGCTATTGCCAAGGATCCCCGTTACTCCGGCACGATCGGTGAATTCCTTTCGAATCCAGATGGAATATCGGTACCCATATCGATCTTCGCCACTGTCTACCATTTTCCCTGACTCATCTCGATTCCTTCAACTTTGAAATTACATATTTGATGAACGCGTGATTGACATCAGTACCCGAGTGCATTTTTATAGACACAGAAACTCTTGACTCTTCCAGCTTGTGATATGAAATAGACGAAAGGATGCGAGTTGGAAAGCGAGTAATTAAAAGGTGAAATTGAACGAAGAGATATCCAGCATAAATAGAGCCATCGGTATCATTCGATTTCTGTAATTAATAACCTGGTTCAAATTTAAATAGTCGTACAACCCGTTCCCCGCGAACTCTTCTGATTTAGCATTTCATTGGAAACTTTGATCGAGCCGGAAATTCATTTGTTTCCTGTTCCTGCAACTTCCCGAGAGACGTTCATTAATCTTTCACGACACCCTCGGCCAGAACAACGATTAATTATCATCTCTCTTATCAAAATCGCAGTGTCACCGCGCTGTCGCGATACAGGCCATTGTCAGCCAAAAGACGTTAAATTATTGCGTGAAAACAGTATTCCTCTGCGATTCTAACGATGGCTTATACGTCCGACGCTACTGTACAATAGGTATACGCGGGAAGGATACGTCGCGTAAAGATGAAGCTGTGCACTCGGGAACACGTTCATTACGTCGTCAACAAACGGAAAATAGTAGCCGATACGATGCAATGGTGCATCAGTGGACTGATTTTCGATGGCTTCTGTCCTCAATCTGGCGTCTCCGGTTCAACGTCCATTCAGGCTGTAACCCTTTTGGACGTTTCATTGCTAGAGACCATTACGGTTAGTGCTAACCTCGGAGATCCTTGTGTCTTCTATCCTAGACGAAATCGATTTCGGCTCCAAACCGTTAAACCCTTCGGGTCGTCCGCTTGCAAATCAGATACCTGGCCCTTTGTAAAACGGAACTCAACCCGCCGCTGGTTACTTTGTTTGTGATATAGTTACTCCGCGTACTTCCGTTTCCGCTCACCCGCCGCCTATTGTTCCGCCAAGGCACGATTATTATTCCTGCGACATGCGTGCAGCGCGCAACGCGAAGAAAAGAGTATTCGGGATGAAAACGGTATGCATGCTTTCTTTCAAGCATAGAAATCCCGTATACGAGGATGATGGTAAAGTATCGACGCGTACGTCGATTATTCGACTCGTATTGTGAACGGAGAAAATGACGTTCGTCGACTTGTCAACGCGCTAATTCACAGTGAACACGTCACGAATGGACGAGATAACCAGGAGTCTGTGGCGATTTTTAATTGGAACTAAAAGGAACCGTGAAGAACAATTGAATGAAAATGTATGCATGCAAATGAATGAATTGCATGTATCGTTGAAATAATTTTCGCTTGGCTCGACTATTCGAAGGAAATCTATTTGGTTCTGCAACTTCTGATGTCTTGGAGACCGCCGACACTTGGGGGACGCCGTGGAACATTGATTTTCCCTCCGGTGCACGACGGACTGGTTTCTAGCATCGTCCCTTTCAAATTGTTATCCTTGCATCTCAACGAAGGAAACTTGGGTCAGTCTCTCTCTCATTTCCATTATTTTCCATTTGGAATTCCTTATCCTGTTTAGGACAATTAGCGAAGCTATCAACGCGCGACGAGGACTCGAAAGGGAATTAGTCATTCGATATCCTTCTTGTTGTTGTCGCAGCGTTCCGAGAAAATTCATGTTGCCCCCAGAGAGAATGAGTAGTATACTATTTTGAAACTGGAGCACACGAATTTTATAACCCGAATAACTTTCATGGTAGCCCATACAATTATTTCTATTGGCTTTCTAGGAAATACGAGAAGAAGCACTCGGTATATAATATCCGTAAAGCCATTTTTTATGGCTGATCGATTTCCGGGTTCGTTTCAAAGACGATGGATACTCGCGTCGTAAAATATCTCGATACTTATTGGTCCCCGCGTTACTCAGCCATGCGGTCGACGTTTCCCTCTCTTTTTTTCTTTATAACAGCGTGTTTCCATCCACTGAAAGGCTTTAAATCTCCAGTAGGGAGAGATCTCGTGGAAAGAAATCCGGAAGACCCAGCAGAACAAAAAAAAAAAATCGATGGTGAAGAATCTGTAGCCGTGTACGCAAATCGAAGTTTACTGCCCACAAAACTGGGAAATAACATTGGACTCGTGTTCCCGTTTGAAACGAATCTTCGTCCAACTTGATCGATATACCTCCTAGCCACTTCGATATTGAAATGTCAATCAATTCTTTATTGAATGCAGGGATGATTCAGGGAAATGTATGCTGACAATAATTTCACGTGTCGACACGCGGGCAAACGTTCGCAAGACGGATCGTACCCGGTTAAACAGCCGCTCCTCCGCGACAGGAAATTTGATGAGGGTCCGTTCGAAAACAAAAGAAAATACGTATATTTACACACGAGCAGTCGTCCCGGAGCGATAAAAGCCCTCAAACGGGACGGTGTCCTCTGGCCACCCGAGGAAAATGTGCTCGTTTGTCCTAGCCCCCCGGCTCTCGTCACGGGTCGAATGTGTCAAGGGGGAAGCCTTGATACTTACGCCCGATATCGAGGACAGCCGATGAATCGGCTAACGGAATCAAATCAGGGTATATTATAAGCCGCTGGTTTTTCATTCCTGAAAGATTCAGATGTCAGCTGAATTGATTCCCCCGACGCCGATAAGTAGATCACCCGTTTCATCTTTCCGTTCTAACAAATAAGCCGAGTGTGCGTAAGGAAATCTCAGATTCATAGCATACATGTGTATTCTTAAAAACACGTTCTACTCTGTCAAAGAACTTTATTCGATTTGATTTTTCAGGCCGGAGAATTATTGCGAATCACTGAAAAATGAAATGATGTTTGTCGAAATCTCCCGGTTCGCGAGTTATGATTAACCGGCCTGATCGGGGGTGTTAGTCTTCTTAGCCGGAAGATGTATTTCGTGAATCGTGATCGATACCCGCGGATATTATTGCGGAGTTTCCGCCTTGCAGGCAAGAGGGGGATTGTTTGTGGGCAGAACGTGCCGCAAACCTCGCAGCGGGACTTACCGGGAAGCGGAGATGCCAGATTGGAGACGGAGCCATCGAAAATCAGCCCCTCCACTTACGCACCTATCGTACAACGCTCCTGTTCGTGTGCTCCGAGCTCGGGCAAACTTCGACCAATAGAGAGAGAAGATGAAACATTAGTCCGTCACTCTTACACCTGCTAAACGCGTGTCAGAGAGGAAGCGATGAAGTGATGTCTCAAACTTTTTTAAGGAGGCATCTTCATCCATCGAGATACTATTAATACCCATGAATGCGGACAGGTCCTCCGTACCGAAAGGGTTAAAGAATGGTAGCACATGTAATCGTTGAAACAACGAATGGATTGTCCAAACGAACTGCCGTCAAAATCAGAGTCACATCTGAATGAACAATTGGAATTCTTCGCTTGGTACCGCATGCGAGACTTTGGAATCGAACGAAGGAATATAGATGAAGCGAAGACCTTCGAAGATTAGAATTTATGTATAATTGACGGACTGATGTTTCATCTTCTCTCTTTACTGGCTGAAGCTTACCCGAGCACGAACACGGACATTATGCGATGGTGTGTGTAAGCGGAGGGGCTGATTTTCGATGGCTCCCGTCTCCAATCTGGCATCTTTGGCTTCGTTCACTGTTTTCTCACCCCCTCGGTGTTGATCCTCACCGCGTTCGCAGCTTGGCAAAATGACCACTTAAAAATGAGCCGGGTAAGCCTCGTAGCGAATTATATTGTATTAAAATCGAGAAGTTGCGATATCAAGTAAATTATCATGATCGTTTCCAACTATAAAAGAGGTGTAAACACAAGTAGAGTTGACTGGTTAACTTCGCGGTAAACGTAGATCCGTTAGTACCGAAAATAGAGAGCATGTTTCCGGAGGCCGGTCAATTTGATAACAACAGAGCTGGGAATCAGTATGCAACGGGAAGACAGTTTTCGCAAGAAACTTGTAAGCCTCGAGCCGAAAAGGCTCGAGCAGGAAACTTCGGTTCGCGGGTGTATTAAAATTCAGTACTCCCTGGCAAACTTGCCACGGTGGCTGGAAACTCCGGAGACAATGAAATATGAAATTATATCGAACAATCCAGCGGATGCGATTCGAGTTAAACCGCTGGCAGCAAAATAATAAAATCGCTTCGAGTCTTTTACCATTTGAAATTTATCAGATTCGTCAGATTTCTAGGATACGGATTGCGCCGGAATTCTTTCCTTCGGAAAATTGTACTCGCATTTGTACGCAAATTTATCCGGCCTGGCTGGGAAAACGCGCGCGGCAACCGCGTGTATATAGGAACGTATTAAAATTCAGGACTCCTCACGGGTTCCGCAGGAACTTGGAACTACGGGAGACAATGAAACGTGAAATTATGTTAAAAAGCGAGTCGCGAGACGGGGACCGCGTCTGTACGGACGGGGCGGATAAAAGTTATCGCGCTTATCGTTTCCCCCTGATGGAAATTCAACCGTTTCGCGTGTAGCGGGCACGTGAGACAATTTAAAATCTTGTCGCCGATGAGCTGGAGCCCAGCTTAAAAATGTAACCATAAACTCTCCTCTCGTATGTATCTGGTTTTTCATCCTATCCTTCGATCTCTCGCGATTCTATATGAAACTTGTAACATTTTTATCAATGTCGAAATCTCCTTCAAAATAGGTGTTTATTGTTCACAACTTGGTGTTCAACTGCCTGACTCCGTTCGTCCTTATACTCGTACTATACATGTAGCATATATATACACACTTTCTTCTCGCTCCCTTCTGTATGTATTATTATATTGTACTATATTGTACTATTCTGTATGTATTATTGTATTGTATTACTATACTTTCATTCATTCATTCTATACTTTATTATTCCATTATTATTCTATATTATTCTATATTTTATATTTCATACTATACTTTCATTCATTTGAACACTCACTGTATGAACTGCAATCGAAGTATTTCTTCGTTCATATTTGTGGAAATGAGTGAGTG
>SHCU01000554.1:46841-59694 GCA_004307685.1 Ceratina australensis | reverse complement strand
ATACGAGTTCGTATCAGGTATTAAGCGAAGTGTACTTTCGTCTAATCTCAATTTCTTTATTATTTCATACGCGTAACGAGTGTATCAGGTATTAAGCAAATTGTGCATTCATAGAATTTCAATTTCTTTATTATCTTACACAGGCAACGAGTACACATTTCTTTTATACCAATACGAGCGTTACGTCTGTATGGAAAAAAGATTGGATGGTTAAGAATAGAGATGCGTAAACTCTTTGCACTGAAGAGGTGACTCGCAACCACCAGTTAATTTTTATAAATTAATAATGATTTTATGTTATAATCATTTAATATGATATCATATAGAATAACAACGTTGTTCTTTAAAATATGAAGGTAAAACACACGGTAAAGTTCTTTTTGGAGATCAGGATGTACATGTGTACTATGTCTGAACGATAAGTCAACGGTTTAAGCTTGACCTCAGTGACTAACATGCATCCCGGATTTCCTAAAACTTGTAAAAAATTGATCATCCAACGGTATCGATCAAACTGTTTTAGAGTGAAAACAATATCAGGCTTTATTTTATAAAAGCTCGGAGCATGTTTACGGATAAAAATAAACCGTTGACCAGGCTGACCCAGAAAGAGGTGTCAACGACGATGCTTCATCCGACATTTGCATCGGAGATCGCGGCGTAATGAGACCCGTTACCCGGCTATCGTGGCTCACTATCGCGAGAGCAGTGAGCTCCAGCGACCGAATCGAAATCAGATCAGCCTCGAGTCTCGAAGAAAAACAATACGGACACGCGTCAGGAGAATAAGCCGACTTTCCTTCCGAAGCCCTCGAGATGGTCCATTCCCATGGGACGATTACTAACAGCCAGACCGCGAAGCGTTACACGATATTATAATAATTGGCAACTAAGTGATCGCGGATTTCCTCTTAATTAAATACCATCTAATTTAGGTGGAGGTGAATATAAATATTTGTTTAAATGTATTAGTTAAATTGATCTTAATTATCATGAAGTTCATATATGCGTGTATTAATTTAGTATGCGAGGAACTCTCCAATTATTTGTAGACAAATTCTTCGAGTGCGGAGTTTATATATTTGTTCTTTAGTTCCTCCCGCATTGCTAATTAATTATATATTGTATTATTCAATTAATTTAATGATGCGTCAGTTCTTTGATTTCTCGTGCATTTGTAATTGATTTAATGATACAATTAAAGTAATCGAATGCAAATTTACATAGTGTTATTCGATAAACGAAAAATGCATAAGAAACCGGGGAGTTAATGTATCGTTAAATCAATTAACACTTTGACGGCCGAAGTCACGTATACGTGAGTTCACGAGCCGAATTCAAATCGAAAGAAAGTAAAGATAGGAAGTGGACGGATACAGACATTGACGAGATGGAAAAGTTTCTCGCTTTAATAACTCCGATGGGATTAGTAAAAATGTGAGAAAAGAGATGGACACTGATCAACAGGTCCATTGATCTGCAGACCAATTTTAGAAGAGATATGTCGAGAAATAGATTTCGTCGAATTTGGGGATACTGGCGTTTCGACGATAACGAAAAATGTCAAGACCGATTGGACGAGATTAAACCCATCACAGACCATTTCCAACATAAATTTCGAGTCATCGATGAACCAAACGAGAGAATTATCGTTACATGAAGCCTGGCAATTTGTCGCGAAGCTGACAAAATGAGCAAGATCAACTCTTCTCCCGAAACGTGTGCCCGTCAAAGTAATACAATATTTGTTTAATCAAATATAACTGAAGTAATCGAGCATAAATTCATGCTAAAATTCGCAGTTATTTAGTTGTCAATTTATATTATATTATAATCAAACAGAAAAAGGGGGAAGAATTTTTATAATCTCTATCATCGACGATTTTGAACATCAGTGTACCCGATCGCTGCGGCTGACTCGCGAGGTCAATAACAGAGCTGTTCGTTTTATTGCAGCTGCCAGCGACGAGGCCATTGATACCGCGTGTCGCGATGGAATCGGCGTAATCGTTTATTAGTTCCCTCTCCCGTTCATTGATAATCAAAGAAAGAATTAATCACACCGATACACGCGATTACTCGTTCGCATTTCCTTTGATCGTTCATTCAACGTTTCACGCGTTACGGGTTACGATAAAAGCGAATGCCAGCTGTACGTATTTTCGTTTTTCACGTAATTCTACGTCCGCCTGACCGATCGTAAATCTATTTCTGTCTACACATCAGGTCGCGCGTTAAGTAATTTCGCTTTTTTTTCTATGAAACTCAATAAAAAAGAACGAAATTACTTGGAATTGTTAATCCTGTTGGAAGAAATTCAGTTAGGCTCTTATAATTATAATTGTAACATCGACGAATTTTGTATTCGCTCGCAACCGGGGATTTAATTAGCGGCGAAAAGTTTCGCGACACCGAGGGAAGAAGAAACGGTTGAATAACGTGGGCCCGAGGGAAAGATCCCGCGAGCGCGTTCGTCGTAACAATGGAACCAGAAAACTGGTTCTCGAGCGAGGATACAAAAATTCACGAGCGTTCCTCGTGCTCGACTTTCACGTGCCCGTATCGCACCTATCCGTTCCTGACCACTGTTACCGTTTCGAATTCAAGTCCCTTCGAGAACTTTCCCGGTCGTATCGCGTTTCCACTTAAATATTATCTCTCGAAACTTCGCTCTCCGGCCGGGTATTTAAATTTTTAAATACCGCCGATAAAAGATCGATGGGGATCGAGTTTATCTCGTAGACGGATGAAACGTTCGACAAAATCCCGAGCGAGATCCCTCGGATGGTCTGCCGTTTCGTCGACGGAAGCTGTTAACTCGCCGAGATTCGGGAGAACCCCGACGCCTGGGGCTAATTAAATAGTCCGTTATTTGCGTTGCGATATAACTTGTACCGGGCAAAGCGACAGTGTTTACCGTACGTTTAATTATTTATTACGCGCCGCGATAACTTTGCCAGGGACCCGATTCGGTTTGCGTTCGGCTGCCGGGAAAAGGTGAACTTGGAACGAAATTTTCTCCCCAAGCCAATGATTAATTGATCACGTGTAAGGAATTTCGGAAAATTCCACGAGTAAAGAGAGAGACAGCCGCGTCTCTCGAGTAGGCCTTTTGAACAGAGAGATAAGCTAGACAAAGAGCTATAAAGAAAGGTTCTGCAGGCCACGCTGGCGAGAGGGGGTCCTAGGTCCTAGGTTACAAATTAATATCCGACGGTTGTTTTATCACGGTTGAACGCGACCGAAGGATCATTGATTTTGATCACCGGCGGGTAACAAGCCGGGGAGAGGGGTGGTTATTAAAGTTACCGGGATCGTTCGTCTCGTTTCAGTGCCTCAGATGATCAAGCAAGACCCGACGGTGATGTCCTGGGGCCTGTGGGTCAGCACTCTCACGACGACCTCCGCTGCTCTCGTAGCCGCTGCTCTAGCGGCGCTTCTCGCTGTTCTCAATACAGCCACCTCGCCCAGGTCGAAGATCCTCTCCGATCCAGGAGTCTATTTTATTAATATATTGACGCGTAAGTAAAGTCAGAGATATTAGAGACTCTCTTTAGAAATTATTTGATTTATTTCCAAAGGTTTTCTGTTAGCCTGAGAAGATTGAATACTAAATCTTGTAATAATAATTTACAGATTCACGAATGAAAGATTGATTATTTTATTTTCTGTTATATCCCTAAAGCTAGGTATTGATATTTTGTACAGCTTCGTACAATTATTCTGAACCCATTACTGCTTATGCGAGAGTTCCCTAGTGGGATAATATTCACAAGTAGTAAGAAAATTGAAACTATTTAAATTGAGCTATTTAAGTTTCAATCAAAATCGTTATAAGTGTCCCTAAAAGAATCAGATTTGTAATCTCTACTAAAATAATGACAATTGTTATATATAATAAACGACTGAAACATAAGAAATTCACGTGAAACGAATGAAAAATTACGCGGTGCCTCCACCGGTTTAAAAATAAACGATCCGAATATCGGAGCGGAGCGTGTTTGATATCGCGGCTGATATTTGCAGTGTCGATGTGCATGGCGAGCACGAGCACCTGGCTGGCGCAGTATTACACGAAGCTATACTTCAACGTGCTTCCAAAGGAGGACATCGACAATATGTGGACCAGCGAAGGCTCCGCCGAGCTCGGTTATTCATTTTGGTAAGAGACTTCCACCATTCTTCTGGCCGGTAGCGAGAGAGGACGCATTCATCGACAACAAAAACTCCCGACGATCCTCTCGCGGAGTCGTACCTGTTGGCAAGTTCTATGCTCGGCATCCGATATCCGTGGACGTTTTTCGATTTCCAGTAATGCTCCCGGGCACTCTTTTCACGGAATAGAAGGCAGCGAGAATAATCGCGGATACGAGTCGTCGAAAACTCCTCCTCCTTAATATTTCATTTAACGTCGACGGGGGAGAATAGAATGGAACGAGGAATAAATTGTATGTGAATTACGGAGATCCCGTGGTTGTTTTCAGGCTGGTGGTGTGTGCCGGCGTGGTGCATTTAATCAGCATAGCGCTGGTCGGCTGGGGCTCCGGCCGGGACAAGGTGCAACGACTGGAGGCGATTCCAGCGTTGGAGGAGAAGACAGCGGCGGCAATAATGCTGTATTGAACACCGGTGACTCCCGAGAGTCGGTCTCAAAGAGAGATCCATCAGAAGAATTGCGCGTTACACCGAGTACAACGTTCTCCGCAGCGGAGAGAACGGCCGATATTTTCAGCTGTTTCTCGAGAGGCGACATGTTCCTAGATGTCCATTAGCACGCTTAGCGTCGTACCATTAAAAGTAAAGGAACAGGCACGTTAACGGGACTCGGAAAAATTCCTCTTACGATTCAACGCGTTGTCGAATATAATCCGAGATAAAATAAATAGGAATTACACATCGGTCGAGATTAAAATTTCGTCGAGTGAACCGCGGCGATCGATCGGAATATTTATTTCTGCTCGGATATTTCCATTTTTTTTTTCAAATCGAGATTTTCAGACCGGTGAAATTATTAACGGTGGAAATCAGGCCGTTGTAATTGACCGTCGCGTGTCTCGTTCCGAATGATTTTAGCGCGTGTACCAACGGTGTGGCTGTATCCGGTCTCTTCCGAGAGAAGTAACACGTTGTAGCCATAAACTCTCGCTGTATCTTTGCTATTATTTTATTCTCTACTTTTTACAGACGTTTGTTGATCGTTTAGGAACTTCCAAGCGCTTCTCGCGTACAATACGACTTTAACGACTAGGATCGTAAGCGTAGCGGTATCTTGCCTCTTAGCTCGAACGAAAGCAAAAAGAACGGACGCGGAACAACGCGTTCACATCAGACTATTATATAGTTTCGAGAACGACAAGTAGGATGTAAATAGAAACGGAATTCGATACTCTGTAGTGATTTATTTATTACGTAGTATCTTAATTATTAACTATATCATAAATGTAATAAAACAATTAAAAAGACAATACGGATGAGATACGGTGGATCTGCATTTATACCAATGATTAAGAGGTTTATTCTTACGTTCGTCTCAAAATTCTTACGCGTTATCGTACAAGCTTTAAAAAAATCGTTGTCTCGGATCTCTCACGGACCCTTTGAACTCACACGATGATCGTATCTCTCCCAGGAAATTAATCTACGTTGTTTTTTTTTATAAAAAAAAAAAAACTTAGCGTAACTGCTGCTGGGACACGAGGAGAATTTTGCTTTTTACCATCTGAGACATTGAACGTTCGATTAATCAGGAGTCAGTCCAGCCAAATCGATTCGAACGAAATCTGTACATCGTTCCATGCGTCTCGCGTGTACCGTGATCTACTCGTATTTTATCACGGACACGCGTGACGCGGTGCGGTCGAGATTTAGAAAAAATTCTTGTCGCACGGCTCGCAAAAATGATAAAAACAAAAATGTTACTTTCGCTTCGTTAATAGTATCAAGTTTCGTAAATAGTTTCTCGCGGCACGCGCGCGCGTGAAATTGGCTTTGTGACCCGTCGATCGATCTTTGTGCTTTTTGTTTCCTGTTTACAGTTATTATTACGAGAGCACGGTTCCGGAGGTAAATCAATTGGTGCACAAAACGTTACAAGTTGGGCCCATCTGTGTTTCCGTCAGGCGAATTGTCTAACTGCGTATCATGCACTGTTCTCGAATTATGATTAACTCGACGCTTCTATGGGTAGTTTGTCCGTCCGGTCGTTAACGCCGGCTCACGTGCGACCAGCCGTCGTCCTCCGTAGCTCGTCTTCTCTCCTCGTGTTTCGGTGGAAGTCTCTCCTCCTTCGCGTTGTCCCGCCTGTTAAAAAGATATCGCGTAAAATATTTGTAATACCATTGTAACCGTTGCTACCTGCTCGGTAACTCACTTTATCGCGTTGTCGCGCCAGTTATGACTACTGAAGTTACGCAACGAGTCGCCCTCGCGTCGGCCGTCGCGGCGATCGTCTCTGCGGTCCTCGCGTCGATCATCGCGACGGTCGTCTCTGCGATCGTCGCGACGTTCGTGCCCACCGCGACGTTCCGACATCCTTCCACGACTGCGAGGTCCATCGGGGATCGGGTCACGTGGAATTTCGCGCATCTGTCAAGTACATTTAAAAATCAGTTTCACCTCGCATCTAATTAACGTTACGTTTCAGCATCGAAGAATCTCTTACTGGACGCCCATCCATTCCGCGATCTTTGTCTATTCGATCCCGATCTCTGTCCCTCTCGCCTCTGTCCCTGTCCCTCGTGTCGTCCTTCTCGTAGTCATCCTTCGCGGGCCTCCATCTCTCGACGGTTTCTTTCTTCGGTCTGTCGTCCTTGTCGTCTTTCCGCCATTTGTCCGCTTCTCTCGTCAAGTCGCGCCGCTTCCAGCGAGCCGGCTCCTCCTTGACACCGTCGTCCTTCGCTTCGGCAGCGGCGGGACGACGCCAAGACATCTCCACTGAAACGAAACGAGAGACCCGTCAGAAACTATGAAATATATCAATGAGAAATACGATACGATATTATTACCTGGTTTGTCTTGCACGCGATGCACGCGCTCTCCGCGCTCTGCACGCTCGCCGCCGCGTCTCCACGTGTCCGACATCTCCCTCTCCTTCTGTCTCTCCTCTTCCAGTTTTCGTTCTATCTCGGCTTCCCTGGCTCTGGTGATCTCCGCCTGCTTCTCGATCTTAGCCAAGCGTTCGGCCTCCTTCGCTTCTTCCTCGGCGCGTCTCTGTTTCTCTTCCTCCTCCCGTTTAGTTCTCTCCTCCTCCATACGTCGTCTCTCCTCCTCCTGTTTGATACGAAGCTCCTCGAGACGTCTTCTCTCGATCGCCTCGGCTCGCTCCTTCTCCCATTTCGCCTTGCGCTCGGCTTTACGTTCCATTTTACGTTTCAACAACCTCGCGGCCCGCTCCTCGTTCAACATCTTCTCGAACTCTTTCAGCTTCTCCAGGTAAATGCTCTTACGCTCGGCCAGAATCTTGGCCATGAAATTATCGTGATCCTCCTTCATTCTCGCCATGCGTTCGCGAGTAGCGACAGCCTGCTGTCTCTCCTCGATGGCCGCGGCGATCCTCTCGGCCTCCTGTTGCTCCCATTGTTGCCTGGCCAGTTCCATCTTTTCCTCGACGGCCTTCTCCAACAGAGGTATCTCCTCCAAACGTTTCGCGCGTTCCAAATAGTCGATCCTCTTCTCCTGCGACTTCAACTTCTGCTGCATCTCCCTACGCTCCTTCTGCAACTCCTCCGCTTCCCGTGCCGCGATCTGCTCGGCGTCGAGCTTCTTGATCTCGTCTTCGTCCAACTTCTTCAATACCTTCTGACCGTGACTAGTTTGCGATATCTGCTGCATCTTCTCCTTCAAGTGACGATCCTTGATCTGTTGGATCTCGCTCTGCTGACGTTTCCTCTCGCGCTCCTCCCTCTCCTGTTCGAGCCTTTTCTGCTCGGCGAGCATCTGTTGCCGCTGCAACTCCTCCTGCCTTCGCAGCTCTTCCTCCTCGCGGACAGTGTTGATATGCTCGATGTACTCCTTCCTCTCCTCGATGATCTTGTGCCTGCCCAAGATCCTCTGGTGCTCCTTCATCTTCGTCTCGTGGTAATGAGCCACCATGGCCGATCGGAGTTTCTCGCGTTCCGCCTTCTTCTTGTTGGGATTGATCACGTTGATCGCGCGGTGCAGCACCGTGGCCATGTTCACGAGTTGACAACGTATCTGCTCGGAGGGCATCGCCTGTAGAACGGGACCGTCCGGATGGTCCTCCCTTTGCGCCTCCGACAGATCGACGCCGAAGTGCACGCACTTCTTCCCGTGATTGATTCTTATCTGCATGTCGTTGTATCTGACGCAGTCGACGAGCAGGCGCTCCAGGTGGAAGTCGGTCGTGAATTTGGCGAGCTCCAACAGCCGGGCGAACTGTATGGTCTGGTAAACCTGAGATATCTGATGGACCAAACGCACGAGCGTCACGTCTTGCAACGCTGGTATGTATTGGATCAACGGACTGTTCTCGTCCGCCTGCAGCGTTTGAATCACGGAGTCTACGCGGCTGCAGAGCTCCAGAGGGTGAAACTCGACCTCGAGCCACGAATACAGTTCTTGCAGCTGCGGCGACGCTAGGTTCACTATGTTCAGACGGACGATATCTTTGAGCAGCGACACTCGCGTCGGCGGCTGTGTCAGTCCTAACAGGGTCGCGAGCTTTTGCGCTTTCTCCAACGGACTCTTGTCCGTTTCGATAAAACGATCGAACTCGGGGTGAGCCGATGGCAGTGGGATCGACAGGGTGGCCAATAACACGCGATTGGCCATTCTCTGCTGTTCCTCCAAAGACATGTTCTTTTTCATTTCACGGGAGAGCTGCAGCAATTTAAACAACGCGGCAGCATGGAATAGGTAGTTGCCCGCCTTCCAGAAAACCATGGCCAATTTCTGATAGTAATTCGCCATGGTTTTTGGTACCGGTAGCTTCTTAGATAAATTCATCATACCGTGAACGTCTTCGGAGGATTTGAACGCTTCTTGCCACAGCTCCATTTGTATCGCGGAATCGAGCTGATTCAGCCGCGTTTCCAAGTTCAGCTGCTGCGTCTCGGCTCGGTTCATCGAAACGTTCGAGACGAGCGCCGGCAGCTTGCATATCTCCTCCAGATGTTTGCGCAGCTTTTCGCACAGCTTGCGGAACTCGGTCTTACGATTGTACTCGAGGCAGAATTGAAAGGCCATGCGAGCGATGTCGTGGTACAACGTCTCGACGTGAGCGTTCGTTCTCAACAGTTCCAGGCACTGGCAGTACGACTCCCAGAGGAATTTCACCCACGGCGTCAGGATCGTACGGTCGCTACGATCCTGCGCGTCCTCGCCGCTTACGGCCGACAACAATATACTCTCCGGCGTGGCCAGATTGTCGAGATCATCTATATCTATCACCGCCTGTTGACTCTGCTTCCGCGCCTGATTCGTTTTCTCTTCGGCCATACGCAGGTACCCGCGTATCACGTTCTCTAAGCTTCCGACGTTTACCGATTGAAACATGTTTCGGTATTGAAATAGGCCTTCCTTCGCTATGTGGGACTTCTTCAGTTCCACGCAGAGGTCCAGGTATTTGAACATGATCGGCTCCAGCACCGACTCCGACCAATTGTACGTCCATTTCTTGTTCCGGAAGACTTCCTGCAAGGTATCCAACGCACGAGCCGGCTTCCCTACCTCTATGAACTCTGAAAAATCCAACGAAACGTTTCTTCGTCAGAATCATTCGACGGAGCCTACCCTGACACAGTTATTGCCCGTATATCTACGGTTTACATAACAGTAAATAAATAGCCAGGTCCACCGTCAAAGTCAATTGAATGTTGGAACGGAAAAAACCCGAAACGCGAAGGATCGTGATAACTCGATAACGAGAATATTGCTTGTTCGCTCGGCGCTCCCTTCTCGTAGCGAGCGAATCGTAACGACGTACATATGGTCGGTGGAGAGCGAGTATTTTTAAAAAGAAACGGACGGACGTGACCGCAGCCGGAGGAAACGTTGCGCGACAAGTAGAAAACGGTTTGTTCGAGCTAACCGTGCGTCGCGAGATCGAGCGGACGAGCATCCACTCACAGAACGGTGCGCGATTCGCTTGGGCCGAGAGAATTTCTCGTAGATTAAACGAGCCATCGGCCATGTCACGTCTTATTGTTACGGAATCCCCGTATACGTACCGTTCGCCCTTTTCAGAGCATTCTCAGGTCTCTGCCCGTATCGCGCCATTTTCTCGCACGAGTACAGTCAATTTCACACCATACACGCCGCCGCGGAGTCCCGTGGGTCGGTTCGAAAAATCTACGGCTCAAGCTTGCTTTTACGCGACGTTTGTCACGAGCACGACGGACCTCGACCGCGTGTACCGGATGAGAGGCGGCCACTACGGAAACATGGCTTCCCCGTGATATCCGTGAGTCAAATCACGAGATTCCGAATCACCGAATGTTTCAGCGGTCGAGTTGGACGCTGAAAACGTTACGAAAAAATATGATTTATTCTACTTATTTTAGCCAGCAAAAATTCGTGCTGATTCGTTTCGTTGGAAACTTGTTCGGAATAGCAAGTGGGCTTGTCTCCTCAAGGTACGTTTTCAATTTCACTCGAAGTTCACGGTGTTTTCTAATTACGAATAGTGGCAACGAAAATAGAAATTGTTATTTTATTTCAGGGTTTCAATCGAGTTTCAAGTATATTTTTACGCGAGGAATTTATGTTCGTTGAAGTCTCTTATTTCCTGATTAAACCTCGACGCGAATACCAGATAGCGCCACGGGAAGAGGAGCTCTTTTCGATTCAAATTTTACTGGAAATTCAGCAATAATTGAACGATTTACAATTATTATGGTTTCTCTGGAATTTTGAAGCTTTATTCAGGTAAATTGGTACAGTGTGTATTATTCAAAGTCATCGCTCTCTGCTATCTTTGATTATCAGGCAGCATACTGATACAGCGTTTCAAAAATTCCTTATCTTTTGAGATGATCCAAGAATCGACCCAATTTTTGGCTTCTTCGTAAGAAGCGAAGTACTTAAATGAATGCGAAAAAAATGATGCGAAAAAACTCTCGTAACTTATTCGTACACCTAATAGATATATTTATTATATTATCTTACGGCTATAACTTAAATATATGTACAAAAGTATAAAGGTAACACGAGATCAGAGTAGAAACAGATTTTCTGCGACGGCCAGGTTGATCAGGAAATTTTCAACGGCAGGTGCCAAGCTCTTCTCTTTCAACGTTTGAGCTGATACCATTTTTTGACCATCTGGACCCTGAACTACAGCCAGGGATTTTAGTTGATTCAGGAGATCTTGAGTCTTGTCGTTGATCTCAGATATTATTTGGGCCTCTGTGTAAGACTGATTTTCGCTTAGCTGTATCATAAATAACGCTATTTCCTTATGCGTTTTTGTCATCGTTAAACTCTCTGTAAGGAATATTGTATTTGTATTTACATTTTTACAGAGTCTAGGCGAGATCAGTGAATCATCACCAGCCATTGCTCGTGCGAGGAGGAGCACAAAATCCAAGGAAAGTATAAGTAGTTTCTCCTAATTTTCCAATACTCTATGTAGGCTCGATGCTTTCTAAACCTAACGTGATTTTGATATTTAAAAACGAAAATAATTTCAAGCTACATTTAATATAATTATTGCTTTACAATAATTATTTATAATTCTTGGATTTTGCCTCCTTAGCGAAAACTGGTCGCTATTCACCATCGAACCCTGTACGCGTTTAACAGAATACAAGCATCGTCGAGCTCCTGTATATATACCTTTCGCATGGGAAGCAACCGTGATCTCCCTGGCTGGTATGTTAACCAGCAAATCGAACAAATCGGTTCTCGAGGAAATGGAACTGTTCCTACAGCCCGCGACATAGTGCGAGTGTCCCTGAAAACAATGTCCAGTCTTAAACCAATAGGATTTGAATCCTCGAGATGCAGCAGACTCTTTTAGGTACCTTCAATTCTGCTAATTCATCATCCGTTATATCTATCCATGGAAATAGATTATCGGTAACCTTCCGATGTTTCATTAACGCAGGGAAAGTTCCGATCCACCTCAAGAGTTGTTCCAAACTGTGATGATAAACGATTATTCGTTTCTTCAAGAGGAGAGCCGTGTATATCAGGATCGTCTTCAGTTCAAACGTTTTGATCATCTCCCTGGCGTTAGTGTTTATTATGAAGGAATGAGTATTGAAGTCGTCGGAAACGAACGTCCCGTTCTCTTGGGTGGAGCACGATCCCTTCGTGAATACCGAGAGATACAACTGTAGTATCTCCGTGGGATTCCCGGTCTTGCGATACATCTTGCCGAGCACTCTCGAGAGGACCTCATATTTGCGTGGATTAAAATCTTTGGCGAATAAAACCAGGGCAAACTGTTTCACCTGTTCGAAGAACGAATTAAATATCTCGCTGATTGCGATTACCATCGACTTACTTTCGGTAATTTGTCGGAATCGAACGCTTCGTTGCAATGCACATAGAACCACGCGTGTTTGTGTCTTGAGAATACAAACACTTGGGAGGAATTATGGTCTGATTCTAAATTGCATTTTCTAGCTACGACGATTCTCTGCGATTCGGAAACCGTCGGATAAACCCACGTCCACAGTATATCGCCGTTAGAATCTTTTTCGATTATGCTGCACGACAGTAAGTCTGTGAGAGGTGCCATGTCGAGGGATACTGACGATAAAAGTAAGAGAAATTATACTACACGATATCACATTGAGTTTATTCAAGGAATATGTATTTATTGAATCTCAGCACACTTATTTATTAATAAAAATTTATTTGATTAAGTTTGACGTTCCAGCAGGTTACG
>SHCU01000554.1:15233-30282 GCA_004307685.1 Ceratina australensis | reverse complement strand
TATCTATACTGACCATGGTCCACCATTCGCTGTTATCCATCTCGGAGACGAGAACCTGCGCGGCCTCGTCGTCGTCCTCGTGCAGCAGTTTGATCTCCTTAGGGGTAGTGGCGCAGCCGGTTTTGGTTCCCTTCTCTTTGGCGATCAGCTTCTTGAAAGCTTTCGGCATCTCGTTCTTGTCGTCGTTCTCGTCGTCGTCATCGTCGTCGTCGTCGTCGTCGTCTTCGTCGTCGTCTTTATCATCGTCATCCTTATCGTCGTCGTCGTCCCCGTCGCCCCAGCGCAGCTTTATCTTGTTCTTGTGCACGCTGATCGACCCGAGAGTCTGCAGCTCCGCCGCCTTCACTTTCATCGATAACTCGAGCGACGTCGCAGCACCCCGCGACTCCTTCTCGTGGTCGGCGATCACGTTCGATAAAACGTTGTTCCAATCGACAGGGTTCACCTGATTTTTGCATTTCTTCTTCTTGCTACAATGAAAACGATATAAAAGCATGACGCGATCCTCTCGGTTCACCTGCTCCGCTTATAATCGTATTCTCGTCCCGGCAAAAAAGAAAACAAACCAGAAAACAGATACGACAAGTAATACATTTGCAAAAACGCTGAATCAGGCTTATTTGCATTTATCGCGCGGCTATCGTCGCGATCGCCGATACCTAGAGATCGATTTTCATTTAATCCCGAGAGTTCTTTCGAACAGAACTTCGCTGCTGCTCACCACAGGGTTTCCAACGCTTTCGCGTACACCTTTATCGCATCCTCGAGCCATCGCACTTCCGTTAACTCCTCGGCGTCGAACTTCCCACCGTCCTTGCTACCCCACCATTTCGACTTCTCCACTTTCGCTTCCAGACCCGGGAAATCGTTCCTTACAAAAGTAAAATCGAATTAATTCGATGCTCTTCTTCTTTTAATCGTTATCGTTAAACCGCTGGTCGGTTTGAACGAGGAGTTTAAATGTCCGATCGGTGAAACAATGAAATTACGCGTGGATTTACAGTGGCGACGGTAGCTGGATGACGGAAATCAGGTATGTGCTAATGAACTCGGCTCGCGTGTTACCTATCGCATGCGTGATCCATCGGTATTTCCATTACCCGATCCAATATTATACCAACGTAGTGCCTGTACAAACTAATTGCATGATCACGCTTGTTTCCATGAATAACAGTTGCCGCTATTTACGGGTAGACATTTAATTTTCAAATTACGCAACCGGGGAAAAAAGCAGCGGCGACGTTTCGCGTATAATTCGTATCGTATCGTTGAAAAATAGCTACCGATGATAATTTTACGATTTCGTAATAACCGAGAATTTAATAAGACCGGTCAGTTATGTAACCGTTGGAACGCGGGTACTTTCGCGGATACAATCGAATCGTGCGCAATAACCTACGGCAACGTCGATACACACGGTGTCGCCTACGCAAATAACGGGGTGGCCGCATAACGCGCCGTGACGAAAAAAACAATTGGCATTAGCGGGTCGTTACAGCGAATCGTTCCGGCGTCGCTTACGTTTTACACATCGTCGCAACAGTTTCCGCGTTCCGTTTAGCCACGGTAAATCGCATTCCGCGGTTATCGAGTTCTCTTGTTCCGCGAATCGCACACGACCAGGTTCCGCTGTGATCTCGCGGAAAATTATCAGTTTCACGCGTTCTCGATCGCGATTAACCCTCTCGCCCACGGCTGTTCGGCCCGCCTTAGCGATACTCTTGAATGGGACCTCCCGAAGAAAGCGATGTATGTAGATTAAAATATTTAGCAATTTTCTCATTACATATATCCGGAATTTTTTTCATTTTAGGTGCAATTAATTTTACAGTTACTATTATAATAATCAAAAATATTTCTATTAATTATGATAATATTACATTATTTTCTTGATCTGTATTTATTACAGCTATTTTATTATTATCTTTACCGGTTTAATCTACACACATCGCTTTCTTCGGGAGGTCCCATTCAAGAGTATATAATATGATACTAAGAGAATAATATAATAAATTAATATATATTTTATTTATTATATTATTCTTATTAGGTTTATATATGATAATAGTTATCTTTATATTATTGTCGTAATTGTTTAGATTAATGTATGTCGTGTGTATCAGGCGATCGACTCCACGAGTTTTCACTTGGAAGACGGATATATCCGGAGCGAAAGGGTTGACAATCAACCTCGAGGGTTCGGGGATGCAATGGTATCGGAGAGAAACAAACGAAGAGACGTTCACCGTGCGTTTGTTTGTTCGTAAGGTGCCACTCGGCGGTAATTTTCCGACGTTCCGGTACAGTAATTATGTATGTGTATGCGAATCGCGGAGTGGAGGAGACAAGGAGGCAAACGGTAACGCGAACACCAGCGCGGATGAAAAGCGTAGATTAAAACTGTGAGAAGGTTCTCGAGGAAAAATTCGCAACGTTCCGAACAATGTGTTGACTTCTTATTTCGCAATTTCCTGTCACGCTCTCATTCGTACCGGCGATCTTTCTCTGTTGCTCAATTTTTCGAAAGGAGACCTCCACCGCGAAGGATATAAGACGATTTTGATTCCCCTGCTTCTCGACGTTGCGACGATCGCGATACTGATCCTCAGAGACTTTGTTCCGAGAGGGTAGTGGAGGAAACTAGTGAGTCGGGAGCTAGGGGTAGAAAACCGATGCGCCAGTTAGGGACTCATTGTTCCAAGCTGTGCAATGGAAGAGCGTTGAAAGTCAATCTTGATACGATTGGTCGCTAAAGCGCGACCGGGCTCTCCGAGCATGAACGCTTGGTTTCTCCTTCGAGCGTCTAAGCTATTAGGGTGCTCCATAAGTTTCTTCCCTGTATTTAATATGAAATTAATATAAGGTATCTTAGAAGTAGAGGATCTGTTTTTAATTGAAAGAGATGCGTTTGTGGAACAAGAAAAGAATAGGTCTGTTCCATAAGTTTCTTTCGCAAAAGCACTTGGAAAAAGGAACTTACGAAGCACCGTAATAAAATGATCGTTACCATTTCTAGAATACCAACACGATTTATTATCATTACCAACTGTATTAATTTTGTATAAAAAGCAATCAAAGAGCTCACTAGACACCCTGATAAAAATATAAACTACATCGCTAGGAATGGTAACGATCCGTTGCGTTATCGTTATCGAACGAATTGATCCTCGACTCCAGCAGTCGATAATATCACCTACAA
Organism: Ceratina australensis; assembly: GCA_004307685.1. NCBI lineage: Eukaryota > Metazoa > Arthropoda > Insecta > Hymenoptera > Apidae > Ceratina > Ceratina australensis. Next base: position 27,083 of record SHCU01000554.1, on the reverse strand, counting down.
GCGCGCTGTTGATTCGCGGTTTGCTAACGCGACTCGCGAACAAACAGTTATTTTATTGCCTCATATAAATTAGACTTCCAATCGCGCGTAGCTTATCGCGAAAATAAAATCCCGATCGAAGATAAGCAAATGTACTACCTGGAGTCCTCCAAGAGAAGTATACTGTTCGTCGAGTTAACACGGTTCAAGTGCTCCTCGATCCGCCCCTCGCTGAGTACCAGAACGGTCGCGTTCGTGGATTTCGCGAAGAATCCGTCCTCCGGCGTGCCGATATGCACGATGTGCGACGTCAAATCTGTTGTTCAGATCGCAAGGTTTATAATTGTCTCTCGGTGTCGACGAAACGCGAGAACCTCACCGTCGTCGTCGCCGTCGTAGATCAGTACGCAGAGACCCTTCTGGATAGCAGCCATCGTCAACTTCTTCGCGATGTTTTGAACGTCGTCCTCCCCGTCGTCGTCGGTGTCTACCACCAGCGAGAACGATTTCCACTTCATTTCCTCTATGACCTTTAACGCGCCCTGGGAAAAGGAAGACCGCGGTTCACCTGCGCGGCAATTTTCAAGGGAAACACCAAATTTATGGGAGTCCCTCCGACCTCCGGGTTAGTCGCCGGATTACCGGGAAATAAATGATTCGACCGAGAATTTCTTCCGCTACACCCAGCGGACCGTAGCCGGGGTATTACTTGCTCTTAATCTTTAGCCTGCCTTCGTCGCTGTTTTTGTCACGATTTCTACGAGCTCGAAATATATCATTTATCGATTTACGAGACGTCGCCGATAACTAGGTTCCACGCGACAATCCCTCGACCTAATTGCATCCCGTGCGAATCGTTACGAAAAATGATCGTTTCCACGGTCTGTTCGTTACATTACATCCTTTTTCCTTTCAATCACCGCGTCTATAAATTGTACTTTAATCATTATGGAACTCGTGTGAACGTTTCCTCGGGTAATTATTAATAATGAACAACGAAGTTAGTCACTCGTGAGTCGAGGCCTGTGATTATCCCTCGTCGGTAATGGATTTTTTTTCCTGTAACGATTATTCGGAAAATCACCTGAACCAGATACGAATCGGATTCCTTGGTGAGATGGTGGAGGTAGGGGGAGTTCGATTCTCGCCTAACGATATGTGGCACTTTCAGTACAGACGTTATCTTGTGTACGGCTTCCGCGTTCGTCGAAGTGTCCGGCCCGATGATTCCTACGGAACAAAGTGGAACATCGGTCAGACGGAAGAAGGAGAAGCTCGGTTTTCCGGGTAGCAAAAGAATTTCACAGGGGAGGCTCTGAGTCGATGAAAGATTAACAGCTTCGATTTCACGTTATTGACATATGCTTCGCGTGCAGAAATTTTTTTAATCAATTGTAACGTCGTAGGCTCTCATTTGCTAGCTGTCGCGCGTAATACGATTTGTCCGTGATAAAGAAAAAAGTAGAACGTGATTACTGGTTAATGTATTCGAGGCGAGATCGTAAATTTTACATCAGGATTTAACGATTCCATTAATTATCACGAGCGGCGGCGGTATGGAAACGAGCCGAGATCTTTTGTATTTTGCTCGGCGAGAAAATCCCGTGACAAGTTAAAAGGTTTTTACCCAAGTAGTACGGCGGCTGCAAACAGTTGGTGTCCGCCCCGACAAGAGCCTTCATTGCCCCTTTCAGGGCACCGCCTATGCTACCGCACGTGTCCACCACGGTCAGCTCTGCGAACATATCAAAAATCTTGCTGATCGATCGAACGTTTTTCCTGTCTACGACGCACGGTTGAAACAATTGATCTAAACAATTGTTCTAAAGAGAATCCCCGCGAAGGGTTCGGTTATTTACGTCTAGAGTACACGCTCTCTAATATAATTTGATTTAAATCGATTAAACCGAGTCTATACTCGGATTCTATACTTTTATATATTTTACTATTTATATTCTATACTTAGATAACTATTTATCTAATCACTTTACTATTTACACTACGTCTTTTTCCTAATAAATTGTAACGCGAAGGTAAACGGTAATTTGAATCGCGGTTTCGAGCGATCGTTTGTTCGTTTCGAGAACAATTCACAGGCGATATCAACCGAGACGGTTGATACAGCGGGGGCATAATCGAGACATTAGACGTTAATATCCACTGATTTATTCTGCTCAGACAAGTATCAGGAATGTTTCCTTGACACCGTTCCTTTTTCTTCTTTTACGTTAGGCACGGTTTTCTCGTTTTCTCCGCTTTTATTCTTCTCGAACCAACACCTAATGATCCAGCGCTTTGTCCCGCAGCCACGCTCTCCGCATTTTTCGAACGACAATCTAACGAAGATCGATTTACCGATGTCGTAGCCGGCTGATCTGTTGTTGTGTATTTCCGTGATTAATTTCGCGGCTTCGTAGAGGAGCACGCCGCGCGGAGACACCTTCTTGCAGGCAGGGTCGTCGTGAACGCTGGTAAGCAGCGAGATCTGAGCGTGATTACCGCATTCCGTGCGTCCGCCGCAGGTGCACGCGCAGATCATTCCTATTATCACCAGGAAACATCGCAGCTTGCCCATCTCTCGAGCCTCTGCTCTCTTCGAGCTCCCGAATAATCGTCGATTGCCCGTACGATTCGGCGGCGTTTAGCACAGGGTAAAATCGAGTCGCCGAACTGACACGCGACGCGAAACGCGCGTTCGGCTTCCGGGACCGATGGCCGGGGTTGCGTTCCTCGAGCAGCTTCTTCTCGGACTGCGGACCTTGGTAGTGAAAACCGAAAGCTTTATAAGGAAGCCAACGCGGCATGTATCAAGCGAATTTCTAAGGTTTTAGGCCCCAGCCGTTCTCAAGACCGACCGACCGACCTTGTCGCGTCTCTCCCCTTGTTGTTCACCCCTCTTCGTCTAGATCGATCGAAACATTTTCCCTTGGGTCACGTCGATTTTTTAACGGGTGAAACGTTTGATAACTTGTCGATCTGCAACGATAAACTTTTGACGATGAAAATGTAGAAACGTTCTCGGTTGTACGTTCGATTATTATTATTAATATTATCGTCGCACCTATATGGGAGTCGTTCGTCCTAGTATCGGATTTTTATTGTCGCTAAGGGAGTCGAGAAATTTTGAGAACCCTTCTTAATCGAGGTAAGCTCGTTAGCGTCGCGTATCGACCGGCAACACCGTAAATCCTGGTTGCGCAACGTATCCCCGTTGCGTAACTCGTGACAACGCAACCGCCGAGCGAACGCATCATCGTCTGCATTTTCGAAAAGTCTTCGGAGCGAACAGACGACGCTGCACTCGCAACGAGTCGTTCCGAACGAAACGACGGATGTATTTACGGAGGGATGAAATCCTGAGGAAACGCGAGCTCGCTGGAAACATCACAAGTTGAACTATCATAAGAACTGTTTACAAACGTTTTGTTTGATCTTTAACCGTATGATATTTTGAGCCGTACAAAATGGAGAAATTATGCGAGATACCTCGAACGGTGCTCGAGTCGCCGCGTTGAGGAGGAGTCTTTGAGAATTATACTTGCAAACGCGATGCAAAATGACAAATCGTCACGTTCGATTGGCTGGTGTCGGGAGCAGGGGAAGTTAGAAGAATTGTTTGGAATCGGATCGTGGAAGGGCGTGTAATTTCCCTTCGCCTTGTGTAATCGATCTCGACAATTTCATCAGACTTACAACGCCCATAAATACATTTTCATATTATCAACATCCCTCCTCTGGCCGCCTCGCGCATTTTCTTCGACTCTCGAGTCTTTCAGGTCGGGATAACGTACTCTCCGTCCCCGGCCGAACTCTAAACCGAAAAACAAACGATTTATTCATTATTGACACGAATAATTTGCTCTGTTTTTCACTTGAAATAATTTGAATCTCGAAAGTACCGAAGACCAGACTTACAAGTATCTCAAGATGTTCTTGTTTTTAAGAACCTGAATCCGTATACAATATCCAGCACATAATTAACGTGGTAACAAATAAGAGAGGGTGTAACTATCATTCTTTTGACGTTGAGTCATTGTTACTCGGCTCCGGTAAAATGAAAAGATTCGATCTTGGAAAAATATATACATAATAAATCAATAAAAAGTTTCCATTGGCATCTATGTGTTGTAGTGAGTTGGGAACCAAATAATTGCATTTTCACACGGGTATGATGTACAATTTATTTATTCATATGCAATTATACAATTACTTGTTCATATTATGCAATACACAATTACTATCTACAGTTTTATTCATTTTATTATTTAATTTTTATAATTAATTTTATTAATTTATCAATTACAAAGCCACTAATGTAAAAAGTATATGAAGAAGTACATGTATAATAAAGTAAATTGGATAACTAACAAGCTCAGTAGAATTGGTTCAATGTAAATTATACTAAATGATATGCAAAGGGAAAAAGCTCTATATATTTATACTGCTCGTGCTTCATTTATACTCTTTCCTACTGCATTCGAAATGAGCGTCTGTAAACCTTGTTATAGCCAAGTATTATTATTACTATAATATCGATTAAAAAAGGTATCAGTACTTGAAAAAACAAGTACGTTAATATTCTTTTATTTATATATTCTAGATTCCGATGTATCGCGATGTCCCACAGATTTCGTCGGGATCCTGTAAGAACCATGCCTGCCTTGAATTCCACATCATTGCGTATAATTCTATTCTCGAAGATACGAAGCGTTACAGTCGTCACGGGATTATTTTCCATACTGGTCTGGAGCATGAAAACCACTATACCACGACATTTTCTCTTTTCCCATTGTTTTTAAGAACCTGAATCCGTATACGATATCAAGTACATAATTAACGTGTACCTGTTATTCGGTAATATATATATTAAAGAGAGGGTGTAATTATAATTCTTTTGACGTTGAGTCATTGTTACTCGGCTCCGGTAAAATGAAAAGTTTCCCGTTCACCTTTGGAGGCCTCCTCTCGTTTTCTAGCCCCCATCGGTGCATATGTACTTTTCCACTGTGGTAATCCCCCGCGGAACAAAACGCGATGCAATTTCGCCCTCGCGTCGAACATCGGGAACAAGCGTCGAAGATGATTACTAACGTTTCACCTTGAATCGTAATAACGTATAACGGATAACGTATGCTTACGAGCCGTAAGTATATGCCTCTTAAATGAAATCCCTCAGGAATAGGAGATTATTTATTTACATTTACGTAAGGCAATGTTGCGGTATACGCGTTTTCTAACGCGCCGCGCCGATCGGGCAACAACCAATAACCGAGAGCGTGATGCAACGAGAGGGGGGACGGGCGGGCAGGCAAGCAGTCTCGTCGAGGAGCTCGGGTAATCCTGGAAAATGGAAACGAACTTGGCGAACTTTCCAACGAGAACACAGATTCCAGATAGCCGGGGAAACTGGAGCTCGCTCCAATTTTCGAAAGTAAAACTTGCGTCGCGTTTACCTCGTGAAAATTCGACCGATCGAAAGAGGATGGATGCACGCCTGATAGCGTTTCGCCGCAAATTGGATGGGCGACGACGAGGAGGCGGCGAAGAGGCAGGTGGCAGTAGAGATCAGCTACCGTGTAACTTCGCTATCCGCGTAAATGCGTCACGTTAGCTGGCGCCACTGATCAAACTCCCGCGAAGTAACAGCGTAAAGCTTTTCGATCAAAACGAGACCGGACGGTTTTCTCAACGACGGGAAGCTTCGTGAAAAATATTAATCGATCGATCACCTAGAATTATTCCATCGGCCCGTGTAGCCCATTCGTCACTCCTTTCGAGAGGCGAGAAGACGAATGGCGAGGTTGATGTACGCTCGCGTTGGCCCGGGACCAACGATAACAGCGAAACTTTTTTAAATGGTATCTTCTATATATCGTCTCGCGAATCTTCTTTTATACGTGCCCGCGCATCCGCTGTTTACCCGTACATCTGTTCGAACCGCTGTAAATCTCTCGGCGTGGAGTATGCCGAGGATTCGAACAGAGGCTGGATCAACTATTTATTAGCTCCGAGGAGAGACCGAATTTTTGTCAGCCTCACGCTCGGTGTAATATAAGCATGCTCGATAGGTTTCGTGATATCGATTGATCTTAATATGATTTATTGTAGACCGATTAAAATGAGATTTTTAGTTATCTAATTTACTTTGCCTATCTATGCACTCTTTCATTTACTCTGGAGAGACTTGCATACATATAGAGATACGTAGATATCTATGTGTTGTAGTGAGTTGGCAACTAAATAATTGCGTTTTCACATGGATATGATATACAATTTACTTATTAGTATCAGTACCTTAAAAAACAAGTACGTTAATATTCTTTTATTTATATGTTTTAAATTCCGATGTATCGCGATGTTCCACAGATTTCGTCGGGACCCTGTAAGAACCATGGCTGCCTTGAATTCCACATCATTGCGTATAATTCTACTCTCGAAGATACGAAGCGTTACAGTTGTCACGGGATTATTTTCCATACTGGTCTGGAGCATGAAAACCACTATACCACGACATTTTCTCTTTTCCCAGCAAGAAGGTAATCGTTCACTTTTACATCGTTTAGAAAAAATAGCGATACGTTTGTCTCTCCCTTTGTAAGCAGCAATTTTTTTTAAAACAAACCTGGAGGTTGTTGATTATAAAGCAGATTCTCGGTGATGAGCGAGAAGCGTAGGTGTACGTTCGGACGTTGTACCTATTTCTATTCCTCCCGCTGGACATCGCTTAACGGGTCAGGCACCAGTCAAGAGGAATAATATTTTTCCTTTGCGGAAACACGCGTGAATAAATCAGAATTTTCGGCGAGACCTTCGAGTCATACGGGCGATTTTTAGTCGACCAGAAAAATACCCTCGTGAAATCTCTTTTAGACCACGCTCTCAGAGAAAAGCTAATAGCGTTCGAAGCGTGCCCGGACGCTGTTAAGGACGTATTAGCTATCGTACAATCTTTGCAACGTTAAAACAATATTGAATTACGCTTCTCAGGCACAGACAGTAATTAAAATTAATTATTATATTACAATGCAATGTACTAAAATTAAAAATGTATAAGATTTTATTTCATTTTTATTCTTCTATAATATTTTATAATTAATAATATAATGATTGCGTTATTAGCTGTACAATATTTCAACATCTTCTTAATATTCTTCTTTAATTACAATACCCTTTAGAGGCTATAACACGTGAACTAAATAAAAATTGTTATAACTCTTGCAAGAACCCATGAATCACTTTGAAATTTTGCGTATTTATATTGATAAAACACACTAACATACAAATTTTAAAAAAGACCCTATTCATTCTAGAACATCAACTTTAAAATAAAAGGCAAAGCATTGAAATTTTAACTGCATTTCCTTGTATTAAGAATCAATGCTATTTTACAAATGCAACGCGTAATTCTGATCTCGGCTCGTTTGATTGCAGGTCCAGCGAGACGTCGTCGAGTGGGCTCGAGAATCATACTACGGCGAGGATCGACGAAAGGAGAGATGGATGGAGCAAGTACGCGTTTAAGACATAATTTATTCGATTCTTCCGCTTTTCACGCGCAATTTTATCGGTACACGTACACAACGTGCAAACGTTATTAGCGAACGGTGGGATTGAATCTCGGGTTCACCGCGAGATCGATGAATTCATCGTGTCCAGCGTCATTACCAGTTTCTTATTCGGTGATCGACAAGGGACCCGGAAGCGCGTTGCCCATTTATTTTCGTGATTCTCGCGAAAATTGAGAAGATGCGGTGTGTATCGGGTTCTCGCTCGCTTCCAAATTTCTCCTGGGATCTCGCCTCCCCATTGTGCCGGTACCGGACCGACGGATACGCGTAACTATGTTTCCACGTCGGTTTTTATACGTCGTAACATAGAAAACGCGTGCGAGAGAATTTCGGTTTCGCGTCGATGAAGGTTAAAAATAAGTCCGATGGAAATATCGTGCCGTCACGCGTTGACAGCGACGTTCAAACGGATCGATTTTCCCTGGACACTCTTTGAACTCTTTGACGCCGTATCGCGAAGACTGTAAACCGAAACGACGCCAATTCGGTCGATGATTCGAATCGAACAACTTGGACAATTCGAAGGAAAGAAGATCACGAGGATTCGCGTTCACGAAGATTCTAGACGACATTTTTCCTGGTATCAATCCTCACGCGCCTGCGGTCGTCATTAGCCGGGCATTCAAGCATCCGCTTCTCATTGACAATATCACGTACCTACACCTGTACCAACACGTATTGCGTACGTATGTATGGACGCGGCTCACGGTGCATCGCCGAGATGAATTAATATAACGAGTCGTCCTCCGTATAATCCATCCTGGAATTTCAAAGGGGTCGGAATATGAATTAACGCGCGTGCACGAATCCCTGTGCCGCAACGTGATTAAGGTGTCCCTTGCAAAGAGAAATTGACCGTTGTATAAATTCTGTATCTCTATCACGAAATAGGGGCGGCAAAGAAGCGTTTTGATCAAAGACAAACGCGAATCCCGAGCCGAATTTTTATTTGTCGCCTCATCGAGTGCATTAGGAAACATTTTTATGGTACCTCTCTCGGCTAACGAATTCCCTTTTACGTTGCACCGAACGTGACTATAATTCCATTACACTTAAATTCGGTTAACCGAAGGATAGGAGGGCAGTTTTTTCCTAAAATAATCTAATCGACGTTCACACGATAAATAAATAATAGAAATATGTAAATATCGAGCTGGCAACTGAATCATTTTCTTTGATACCAAAATTCGTAATTATTTAATTGCCAACCCGATATAGACTCGAAATATTTCTGAATCATGGGGCACTTAATTTCTTTTTAAATGAACTAGCTTTCAAACGGAATATGTGAAACGATGAACTGTTCTCCTATTTTTAACCGACAGGTAGAGGTATCCGATAACGGGTAACAATAGGGTACGTCGGGATGCGAGTGGAATGTTTCTGCTCGCAAAAATACCGAGGTCGATTCGCGTCAATCAACCGAACAGAGTCTCGAGAGTGAAACGCGTGGGAATGTGCTTGGATTCCTAATACGGGATTCTATTTAAAAGCGTATACACCTTTGAGTGACAAACGTGAAACGTGGGTACCTACACGGACGTTTTCGCTTTCGTGCTCGAAACGCATCGGTGAAATAAGGCTTCGCGATCGAAGGAGAAAGGAATCTACGATTTACGAGATACATAAGAGCAAAAATTATTCGAATATCTTCGTTTTATAAAATCAGACTTTACCGTTTAGAGCTGAAGAGTTGTTTTTCTATTTTTCTCTGAGAAACAGAAGTTGCACCGATATGGGTTAAACCAATATGGAAATTAAAATTGGAGCAGAAAAATTGATACGCTCCGGTCCGATAAGGAACAATGCGAGTTCGAAACAAAATATCTATTTCTCTCTTTCGATCAATGAACGCCCAATGAATGTCCAATCTTTTCCGCCATTCCGGCTTAAATCCGCGTAAACGTCGTACGTTAAATCCTCCTCTCGACTCGATATCTGACTGCGAACAGTGCCTGTTTCTTTCCCGAGTCAAATTCAAAGTGATCGCTTTTATCCTTCGATGGTGTAATTCGATTTTCATGGGTTCACGTTCCATTCGTAAAGCTTTGCAGCGTTATGATTATCTGAACATCAAATTTTTAATGGATATATTTAACAGTTTCTAAATCAATTCAAAATACTCTTATAAGTTCGTTTGCTGCTCTCTTGTAATATTAGTTGAATCTTTTTAGTAGATCAGTATACACTCAATCAAGTAAATACTCAGCTTCAAAGAAATCTTTAATTTTCAATATCTTCATAAGATGATTATCATTTTCTAAAATGATCCTCCTAGAGATTCTAATAAAATACATTATTACAAGCACCTTCCCATACCATAAAAAGGATTAAATATTTTATATTATGAATTTTATATATTTTTATTAATTACGTATATTATTTTATTAGGATTCCATGACGTCGCAGTTTGGGTATGGACGTACCTGCAGCTCGATGGATTTCCCAGCTTCGACGAGTGTACTTGAAAAATGTGGCATTTGCACGTACAGCCTAAAGGACGAAAACTATCCGAAGGAGTCGGAGAGGGTGGATGGCACGTGCGAGGGGATAAAAAGAAGAGGCGACGACGTGGCGCACGCGCCAAGGAGGGAAACGCGTTCGGGACTCGTGGCGGGCCAACGTTCATTCAGTTCACCAACACGATTTGTTCGCTACGGTCGTAGCCGGCCGTGTATCCTCGTTCGCATCTTCGTAGACATCCGCGTTGAACGACTCTCACGTGTCGACGATTTCCCATCGAGATTCACGGGTTTCCAAGTATCGTAGAGATAAAAAAAAATTTACGAAACGACCATAACTGTTAGGGATCGTACGAGAGAATGGGAGAACAGTTCTATCGGGGATAAGGGGCGATGAAACGTCCCGTTTTCGTTCACCGAAACTGTTACCCCACGAGATTGTCGTCAAAGTTCGGGGCTGCGGTTCGGGAAACATTTCTCTCCGCGGCTAGGGTACGTCGTCCGATTGATCGAACGCGGGGGAGATAAACATAGACACCGAATCGATTTCACGGAAACTGATCGATGTTAATTGATAGCAGCGGTGTAAGTACTTCCGGGAAGCGTCGGTTTATATCGGGAGATTTAACGGAGTATTTATCATCTCGCGCTCGAGACGTTCGACGACAAAACGGGAACATTCCACTAGGTTTATAGGTAGCTGATCCGTTGATCCTTATTTACTGTTCACGAATTCCACGGTAAATCGTTTCGCTGTTGTTCCGGCGAGAGTTGAGAAGCTATCGGTCGAACGATAAATCCGGGTAAAGCCAGATAGATTTAATCTGTAAACGAATGTCGGAAGAGAGCGGGTGGCAGTGTCTCTTATTAAATTCGAATGGCTCGTCTCGAGAGGAATGACGAGTACGTGGGTGAAACGGGAAGCTCCGCGCATCGCGGCAACTAATTACCGGTTCGGGTTCGAACCGAGTCACCGGTTCTCCGATAACGAGCTACGTCCATTCGCGGCGGACTACCGAACGACTCGACGGTCACGAAGAAGCGGTTTATAATGTCACTGGATAACGGCGCGTCAACGAAAGCCCGGAAGTCTAAGGAAAGCGTGTCCGGTGCTCGCGCGACAGTGCTACTACTACCCCTCATGGATTCTCCTCGGTCTCGTTGCGTGTGGTTCAGTGCCGATTGCCGATTCGCGAGATGTTGCCCACCGTGTCCAGTGTACCGCTCAGGCTGAACTCGTCGTACTACGATCCCGGAAATGACAGCTTCCACGATCTGCTGGGTACGAGATTTTATACTTCTTCTCGACTTTAGACAATCGATCAAGGTTCTACGAGGAAGTATTGATGGTTGAATAGTTATTAGGTGGCAATGGAACGTAGAGTCTTTATGGGTCGTATAATCTTTGCTGTATTATTATTATTATTATTCATATTGTTTTATGAGATTTAAGATGAGATTAATCTTTTAACATTCACAGTGTTCAGCAATATTGTTATGAAGATCATTATTTGCAGCATTTAGTAACATTATTATGAACGTATTAACAAACATTTAATAACCGTTTACAAATGCTTCGAAATATTTGCAAGATAATCTTGATAAATAATATTTTAAGAACCTGTACACAACGGTATTTCGTAACGTTACAAAATTGTGTAGAATTAATATTTAATCAATGAATTAAATATTGATCAATATTTTCAATCATACAAAGTTAAAATGTTGTCATCATATTAAATATTTTAAATATGTAGATTAAACATTTCTCGCTTGCTGGGAGAGTAACTCAAATATACATATGTATACACAGCAATAAACAATTATTCTCGGCCAGGTCC
>SHCU01000553.1:7082-20997 GCA_004307685.1 Ceratina australensis | reverse complement strand
AAAACTAAAACAAACGACTAATGAATAAAGCTAAAACAAATACTAATGCTAACACTAAATAGTATTCAAATATAAGAAATATCAATATGATATAATTATGTGCAAAATTTCTTGGTAGGTTTAGTATTAAACGTAGTTAATAATGTACCGCTTATTTTCTATGCAGATGTAAAAGAAACAGACACTTGTCACCCAACAGAAATAATACTACATTTCTATAGAAGGATCAAGTGGCTGTTTAAAATAGTTTATCATCGGTTATATCGAGGGAATAATATTAAGGATTCGCGATAACGATAACTGTTCCCGGGTCCCCGGATGTGTGTAGCGAAAGGATCGTGACTCCTGTTTTAATGGAAGCACTCGCGAACGGACGGGAGAGGTGAACCACGCGGCTGGTGGTTTAATCTAATGGAGCCGAGAGACCATGAAAACCGGTAATAAACTTACCCGTAGGCGGCCAGGGTTGGATCGTAGGGGTAGTAACCCGTGGCGGCAGGTTGAAGGGCGGCCGTACCCCATGCGGCACCCATATCCGCCGTCATCCCCATTCCCGTCGTGTCCTTCAATCCGTACGGATTTCCCTGCAATCGAATAGTATAATTAATTACTAGCCCTGCTCGAAGGGTTCACGGTTTATTATTATGCATTCGATTAAAAGTTCGAAACCCTTAACAATTTACTGACTAGGTAAACTCGAACGTGCTATAAAATTTGATATCAACCCTTCGCACTCGAGAATGTTTACTATTAATTTTTAATGAATCTCTATTAATTAATATATTTATTAAATTTATTATTAATTTTCTCTTTTGACTATTTTTAAATTAAGATACATGTGTACAGATTTTATGATATTTAAGTTTCATTTAATCAATACTGTATTAAAACAATACTTATTTCCCTATTTAATAATTATTTTATAAAATAAATGGTGACTGTGAGTCACCTTTCGAGTTTAAAGGGTTATACTGTGTACACGTCGTGATTAAATACGAACTGAGCCCCGCAATACCAATGAAACTATTTTTGAATAGATGAGATAAAAAGAGACGTTTTGTAGTTTGATAAAAAAATAGGGATAAAGAAAAATCGCGGGCATTGAATTATTTATAATACGGCGGAGAGAGGAAGCGAGAACAAGTCAGCCGATCCGTCTTCCACTCTCTTATCTCGCGGAGTACGAAGGTCAGTCGTAGGAACGTTTAAACGCTGCAATGTTACATGCAGCTTTCTTGTAAACGCTGGATGCCGTATGACAGCGCAACACGCGGACTTTTAAAACGATGATCGATGAACTACAAGCGACGATGGTTACGCCAAGGGTGAACGCATTGTCACGGTAAGACCTGCGCCCTCGCGCGAGAGCTTCAGACGAACATCGGTATATCGAAGCTCGCGTCGTTTATCTGTACGATCGCGGCGAACCTTCGCATACGCGAATTAAAATCGTAACTTAAGAGACCGTTTATTTTTATATAGGCCGTCGGTCGAGCAACTCGCATCGAGCGATTTATGTAAACGATCCGAATTAAAGAACCGCGAGCAATCCATCAACTAAAGCGTCGATTTCGCCGCAACGAGGTCACGCGAATCAGTCAATTTATCGACGAGTGACTGGCGATAATGGAGAACCGTACAAATGGATCAAATTATTTCGGCCAAAAAATCTGGCATGTACGCGTAGGGCCTAATGGTTACGGATTCATGTCGTCGCAAAATCGCGATTTCCATGAATTTTTTTTAAAATAAGAAATCAGCAGACCGATCTAAACATATTCAGGCTTGTTCTACTTCTATAGATATATGTCTGTTAATTGTTTCATCAAATTTCATTCACTAGAACGGGAGAAAAAATATAGTGAGAATGTTAAAAATTCGTAAAATCGCGATTTTGATTAATATTTTTTTAAATAAGAAATCGAGGGAGCGATTTGAAAATATCCAAGCTTGTCCTACTCCTATAGATACATGTCTGTTAATTGTTTCATCAAATTTCATTCACTAGAATCGGAGAAAAAATATAGTGGAGAAAGTTGCAAATTTGTATTCCAATATGATTTAAGAAACGATCAAATTTTTGCAAGATAAGTTCAATTCACTTTAATTTAGCTGTCACGAAAACATTGGAATCTCATTTGTACTAGAATCACAGGGTGCAGCTTGAAGAGCTACAAATTGCTGAACAGTTCGCTAGACACTGTCGAAAGGCATAAGGATCAGAAAAAAAAGGAAAGAATAGAAAGCTAGGTTTAAGGGCCGTTTTGAGGTGCCGCGTTGAGTTCGTCGGGCTAATGGTGTCACAGTGAGACACCGGTGGAGGCTTAGAGAAACGTTAGGCGCCAGGAAGGTTTCGCGTTACACAGAGATCGGCGTCGGGGCTCATTCGTCCTGCTTCCCTGGCTCTTAATTCCTGCCCGGACCATCCCCCACGTTTCGATTTCCGAATCCGCTCCGCTAGTGCCTCTGTAGCCCACTGCGACCGTTTCTCCGCTTCTTCCATTCTATTTTTTTCTTTTTTCCATACGAGAAAGGGAAGCGGAAAGGGCACGCACATTTGTCCACCGTTACCATCCCTCTCTCTCTCTCCCTTGGTTCCAGCGTGCTTGTTCTCTCCACGGAGGCGACTTTTAATGGTGAACCGCGGGTGGTCCGGCGTCGACGCCTCGGACTATTGTTACCCCAGTACCTCTCGACCGATTATACGACCGGTCGTGTATTAAGGTAGCAATAAACATGCGCTCGAATTTTCTGAACGCATTAGGTGCCCGATTCGTCGGGTCTCGACTCTTAAAAACCACGACTTCGCATTCGAAATTGTTTTACACGCGCCACTAAACATTAGATACACGAATTTTTTATTATATCATCGTTATAATTTTTAATCGAAGAAAACTAAGTTCAGAAAGTGATTGCATGATTGTTCGTTATAACCCGGTGAAAATTATTCCGTGCCGTATCTATCGGCCTTTATACTTCACACGCGTCACGGCATTTTTTACTCGGTAACGATGTCGAGCTAGATTACCAACGAACGCTCGCACGAAGGTGGATGCATCAAACGTTTCACTGTATCAGACGAGATAAAGAATTGTTAAACAGTGATGGTCGCGAACCAATTTGATTAATGTTAGATTCCAGGCCTAACGGCTTTAACTATTTTTTAAAAGATATCTCCGAGCGATGAATTTATATGCGTTCGAATGACTGTTCAGGCTTAAATGCGTGTCTCCAAGCTATTTCATGTAACAGCTTTGATTCATTTAAACGGATACAGAAAATGATAATCATTTTTATGATAAGGAACGAAACAGTTTCTATCGATCCTTGAAGGATAAAATTTCACACGTTCTTAAGACTATTTCTACCATGAGGTGTCGAAAAACACCTTTCACATTTTAACTGAACATTATTCACTAAGTTTAACCCTTTGAGTACGGATTTATTCGAGAAAATATTTGCATGTGGAACGGATATAATTTTTAGTTTGACGTCTTAAACACGTCATCTCGCTCCTAGGGGAAAAAAGTGAATGACGTGTCTCAGACGTCAAATGTACCCAAGGGGTTAATCATCTCTCCACAATTGATTTTTTGACTTTTCTTATAATAGTTGTTAAATTAATTCAGCGATATCATTTTCCCCCAGCTCATCCTGGATTTAAAAAGACACCTTTTGGTCGAAATAGATATACACAAAATCGCGGTATAGTGTTAAGACACGCACGCGTGGCAATTAGCACATGCGAATCGGCTGCAAGTTGATCGGAGCACAATACCGAAGTTGCGCGAGTTCCATCGCGGCAGGAGTGAAAAACGACAAAAGACTGACCCGGCGGAAAAGTTGACCGAATATAATGGGAGAGAAGGGAGAGAGTCTTCCGAGTAAAAGTTCGAGGATAATTAAATTAACGGTTTGGTCGATGAAAGTAGGGAGAAGTATCGTCACGTGGCACGATGATGAAGCCATAGATAACTTCCGCGTGTGACGACAGCTCGTCAAGCATAGTTCCTACGGGATGAGAACGAGTCCTTACTCAAAGACCGAACGAAATATCTTTCATCTCGTTTTTTTCTCCCCCAGGTATGCGTTGAACAAGGACCACCGTGGCTGGCCTTAAAGAGACCGATTTTTATTACTCCCTTTATCGCTCCAAGCTCTCACGCCACCCATTTCATTCAATGCTAATCCGCTTCTTATTATATTATAATGCTCGTCGAAACGACGGCGACGCACCCCGCCAAGAGTCGTCGGAAGCACGTGCTTCCTAATGATCCACTGGTATTTCTCCATCCTGTCAATGGGAGCGACAAAGGTCACAGGGTGAAACGAGGAGGAAGACTGACGAACAATGAGTCATGAAAGAAGTAAGCAAATTCGTTGGTGTAAGAAATTTAGGAAAGTACAGTTAGCAAGAGAGATAGACGTATTTCTCGAAACGGACTTGAGAAGGAGTCGAATTCGGGGCAAAGAGTCATAAAATAAAAAACGTTGAAGAGAAGCAGATCCTATGGTGAAGGAAGAGAGTTCTAGGACTGCATATGACCTGCACTCTGTCTTGTAGCTTCAAGCTGCGAGGACACACAATTAACCGTGTCCTTTTTTGTACCTCAGAGTTTCAGTTTTCACGCCTACGTATGAATTTTACGAGTCCGCGATATCTAAGTATTAACCGAACTCTCGCTTCTTTAGATTTCTTTAACCCTTTTGTTACGGGTGCCGTATACAGAGTGTAAACCTACAGGATGGCAATATTTTAAGAGGGTGTTCTACAGGTCAAAAAATAAGACAAAAATGAAGAATGATAAGAAAATTTCAATTTTTGCCAAATTTGTAGGGAGTACCCAATTAATGATGACCCAAACGTAGTTTTGTCACTTTTCATTTTCGTTTTATTTTGTATCCTAGAATATGATCGTTAAATATTGTCCACCTGTAGGTTTACACCCTGTCTATCCGGCATCCGCGCGATGATCCAAATATACTCGTTTTCAAGTTCCTCAAACAATATGACGAGACAGTTGTTAAGTAGCTCTTAAAAAAGTGTACATATGAGAGAATTTCAAGGTAGTGTTGAAAGGCGTAATAGCGAACACCAAAGACTACCGAGTACAATGTGCACACATTTCGACGCGGTGACCCATTCAATGGTGTCACTCTTAACGTTGAATCTTACACTGGTGACCTTATTCAGCTTATTATGTAAGAATTTCTGTTGCTCTCCGTTAGGCAGACGAGGATAGGAACGCGTGCTCTCGAGTCGAGTGCCGAAACCGAAGGGGCTTTTATTTGACTTCCACCACGGATCTCGTTCTTTCCTGTGGCGCGCGACCGATCGTCGCGTGCTGGAGATCCGCCACTTGTTGGTACGCGAAAAAACCCGTCATCAAACACTCAATGGGAAACAATAAGGAATGATGGGATCGACAGCACGCGCGACGGACAAACACACCCGGTTGCGAAATTTATTCACGGCTCGCGCGAGAACACATTTTATTTCGCGATCTGCGTTTATCACGGCGCCGATAAGATTGCGCGTTATGCTCGATACGTGTTACTAATCGCTTCACCCTCTCCGGATAAGATTAGTTTACGTGGCAGGCGACGACTATTTTCGCGTAATAACGCTAGTTTATTACCTATTCCGGTTTATCGCCGGTACGCACTACGCTTCATTGAAAAAAAAGAAGGGAAAAAAAATACGCGTTTCGTTCCGGTCGGTTTTACGATCGTTCCCTCGAATCTGGACTTGCAAATGAACGTAAGCAGGTATACGAGTATGAAAAGGCAACAAGAAATTAACGAACGGCGAAATTCTCTCGTGGAAATACCGCGAACGCTACGATTTTTAAGCATTCCGTTTCCTTAACGAGATTAAACGAAATTATCCCGGATCGATGTCGCGGGCTCTCGTGAAAATTCTCAAAATTCCCGGTGTAACCGTCCCCGGCTTATGAGATTCTTGCGGGGGCCTCCGTTGCCCGCTGCCCGGTGGAAGTCGCGTGCACGAAATTGCACGGGGGACGTCGCTGAAATTCCACGAAGGGCTGACTGCCCGACCGGCCGTTCGCCCGGTCCGGCTGCAATTTATCGCGATAAAGGTGCAAAGCTATGACGTTAGACGCATCGTCTCACGACAAATAGCATTCCACGGGCGCCGATCGGTCAGCCCTGGCTAAATAACGTGCGATTTTTCGCGTGACAGCTAAACCTGAGCCCCAATACTCTAACCGATTAACTCAACTCCTAGTCAAATAATATTCATTCGACTATCACAAAACCATTTATCGAATAAAAATGTTGCGATTCGATACAAGATACGTAATAATTATTTTACTAGCCTCGAGATACGTCTAAAATTGAATTAAAAGAATTATGAAAAATTTTAGACGTATCTCGAGGCTAGTAAAATTAATTTATTTTATTTCTGTTAATTAAAAGAATTGTGAAAAAAGCTCATAGGAACTTAAGTCGTTGCGTATAGGAAATCGAAGAAGCTTCTGAGTATTAATGAGTTCAAGAGAATTTCTATACATTAGACAGACGCGTGTAGCCGCTGCTGGGGGAAATACGTGCATGTGTTTATAGGTACATATCTGCCAATTATAAGAGCGTAAACGATCCGCGATTAAGAGTGCTTTACGTGTGTTACGTTTATCAATGAGCCGTAAAGTAACGCATTTCGCGGTATCGCTGGATCGGAATGCTCCGAGCAGCATTTTCCGTACGGCCACGACTGAGACATGCGACCGACCGAACGGACGCGACCCGTTTCTCCTCTACTCGAGTACACCGCTACGGAGCCTAGTACAGCTACGATTTCGAAACGATCTACAAAGGATTTGCATGTCCTCGCGGATAATCACAGATAAATTATGCTAATTTAATCCCGTCGCGGTGAAAAGTGTATCGCGTTCGTACGAAGATCGACTGTAAAAGTCTGATCCTGTTTTCAACTGTTTACAACGAATCGGAACAGTTCGTCGGGTCTAATCGAGGAAAAAGTGGTATTTACTTTGTTGCAGTCGAATCATTTAATTTTCCCCGGGAACGTTTTACCTGTTTCTCCGTGCGTGGCATTAAAGTCACCGACGCACGCGTCTATTTAATGAACAGAGCGGGAAGAGCGACTGTAACCGAGCCAAACTCAGCGGAACCAGTATCGCTGCGATACGCCATAAGTAGACGCGTTGCGGCGTCGCTTCTGCTTCCCGTTTTCTACCGTGCTTCTTCCTCTTTACTTTCGAACGATTTCCCGCTGCTCGGAATTTTTCAGCTGGCCGGCGCACGTGCAACCAACCGACCGGGCGATATATGAATGAATGGGTTCGCGCGAGAACGTTGACATAATCGGCGTGCCGCGTGTCACGAAATATCTCGGTAACAATTAACATCAACCGGTGGAAACGCGAATGAACCGCTGCGAAATGAACTGTGAAATAGAAATCACGGCTGGCGCGCGGCACGGTACGCAAATCTGCATTCCTCGCGAGCCACGTTTCGTCGATAAAACGGTCATTTAAATTAATTTGTCGTGGCCCGATACGCCGGACATTCATAATATCCGCCGTTTTGTCGTTGAAATTGGCCGGATCGTTAAGCATGACTATTATACGTGTTTGCAGGAAAAAATTCGAAGCGAATACGTAATGGCCGAATGGAAATCGAACGTGTAATAAAGAATTATGGAGTGTATCGGTAATATGAAAACTGGTTTATCAATTCAACTATATATATAAATTGTTTGCAACGTAATGAACAATTTAATTAGAATTTCAAAACGGCTGCTCATTTCACGATGATTGATTCTGATAATTAGAATTTATGGTTTTTACTTCTTTTGCGGGTTTTATTAGATCGTTGACCAATACGCGATGAAATTATGATGCAGCGCTCTTGTTAAAGAATGAGATACAAAATTTTATGTGTATTTTGTACTGTTAGATATCAATTTTTCCGGCAAATACGTAGCGTCGTACTATTCATTGTATACTGTTTATATTATAGCTGTGTTGTATTCGCGGATTACATCTGTTACATACCTATGCATTCGAAGTTTAACGTTTATGTGCCATATGTGATAATCCTTTTTCTATTATAAAAATCTTTGAATATATTCACTCACGTCTATTTGAAATCTGTCTCTAAATTACTTCCACTGAAACCTGCCTGATTATCCTTAACATGTATCGTAAACCGTAATTTAATAAAACTTTTCAAACAGAATAATTCATTCTATTAAGTAGAATTTATAATCCTTCCCTTTTCTAACATCTTACAGATTGTTGACCAATACTTTCGTTACGAGAATAGAATAGTGACGCAGCACTCTCCTCGAAGAATGAGATTCAATAACGCGGATTGCAACTCAAAGGGAGATAAGCGTACAACAGTGGAACGATGGTATCGTTTAGTTATCAGCTCGGCTTGGAGTTTGAACTGATTGCGGCGAGGATCAAAGAGATCGTGACGATAGCGTAGATAAATATCCGAAAAAGAAATCAATGCTCCGTCGTTAGAATTATCGTTATCAGGTGACGTTGCGGCAATATGTGATCACCCGGGAGATCGATGCGCGTTGCATGGATACTGACGAGAAAGGATACACGGATGGGGCGTTTCGTAACCGGCTTCAATTATCCGCGATTCCGTCCGTTTCGTTCATTTGCCGATGGTAGAAAGTGGTTGTGTAAATTTGCCCAATGGAAATTGGCCAAGCGTTATCACGAAGACACGCGCCGCTCATTGGCCCGAGATTTCAGCCTCCCGCGCAGGGGTTGGAAATTCATCGCGAATTCCGATGAAACACGATCGACTAATTCCACAAAAATGTTCATTCATTTATAATTAATCACACGAGCAGGTTAGACCTCTCACAAAAATAGTTACTTTCGGTCGATAAATTTTCGACGCCGAAAGTCCTGATTTCATTTTGATTGCACGTCTACAGAAACGCGAAGAACGACGAGTCATTCTAAGCGCACCGAGGAATAAAGTCTCTGGCACAATGGGCGCGTGATTGATCGTTCCACGATTTCGTCCAAAACGACCAATTAGTACGATCACGAGGAAAAATTAAAATTTAATTATTCACGTATCCTCCCTCAGGGTGCTGTATATATATAACCGAAAATCGAATAATAATCTGGTACTTGATCGTCCGCTTCGGAGCAATGTCCGATCTAATTACCGCGAATTCGTTCCGCGAGAAACAAAAGTGAACACGTGCAGGTACATAGGTACGGCGTGCATGCGTGCACGTATACCCCTACAGGAAACGCGTGTTCCGTACGACAAAAAAAGTTCGCCAACATGATATTAACCTGGAGCCTGATATCGGCAAGTCGAATTGACCTTTCACTCCGGCGAGGGATTAACGCGGGAGTTATCGTCCGGCTCGCGAACTCGCAGAAACAAGAGGAGCTACGGTGAAATTTAATTATGCACCAGCTCGACGTAGTTCGCAACATCTGGCGAACCGCGTTTTCCACGGTTAGACGGTAACCTTTTTTTTTTTATCGTTAATACGTTAGCCTGTCCACGCTCGAGTGCAGATATAAATTGGCCGAATACGCGGCACGACTCTCACCGCGATATGATCGTGTGCGTCTATTTCCACGCGTCTACGTCAACCGTGACTTTTATCGATTCATCACCGATGTGCCCGTGATTAAACCGGGGAACCCGTTCTTGTCCACGCGTGATCTCGTTCTGACGGCCGACCAGCTGATTTTTGTCACCGACTTAAAAAACACTTGAGCCGTACACGTAATACGGTCTGATAATTCTATTAGAATATACCTACGAGATTGGGATTTCCTGAGAGAGTGCTCTTGAATTGGAAAAACTATCTACAAAGAAGATCACTCATCTCCGTTTTATCACTATTAAAAATATATTGTTACAGAGAAGGGAAAGGGGTCAGACTTTATTCATGGCCATGGTTTTTCCGCCTGATGAAAACGCGTGTTCCCGTTCAGAACGCAGTATCTCACTTTCGTCACCAACTTAAAAAACATTTCAGCCGTACATGTAATACGGTCTGATAATTCTATTAGAATATAACTACGAGATTGGGATTTCCTGAGAGAGTGCTCTTAAAATCGAAAAACTATCTACAAAGATGATTACTCATCTCCGTTTTATCACGATTAAAAATATATTTCTCCAGATAGGTGAAAGGGGTCAGAGACTTTATTCTTGGCGACGGTTTTTCCGCCCGATGAAAACGCGTGTTCCCGTACGGAACGCGGTGTCTCGGATTCGGCCGTGAAATATAACCGCGAATCCATCACCGAGGTTACTCGTTAGAACGCGACGCCAACGCGTCTTCCCCGAACCGAAACTTAAACGAGATTATCGCTACGGTTCTCGACAGTCGCGTAGCACGTGAATAATTCGCCGCAGCCGGCGACCGTGGGCGGTTTTCGAGAGAGAGAGACGCGATCAGCCAGACGTATGAATTTCTCAGCGGCTTCAATCCCAGCGAGACGGAGACCGACCCGCTGTCTCTCTCTATCTTCCGGCTACCAACCGGGATTCCAAGCTAATTCGCGGCAAGACCGCGCGCTAATCCGTCTCGAGTTCGGCCGACGGGAGTAATAATCGTCCGGCACGCTTTGCGCGACGTGTCCCGATCAATCCGTACGGGCCGCGCGCGTATTTCACGCGTACGATACGGGCACAAAGCGAGCCGTGGAAAACACCGTGCGCTCCTGTCTCGAACGTCGGCTAATAAACCGTTTAATGATCGCGCATATAAATACGTGCCCGTAAGTCTTCCGATTAGCTGCGAGGGTGCCGCGATCCGCGGTAATATATCGCTGTGTTCCGTTCGACGTAGGAATGCGCGCGGAACATTGAATTTCGCTAGTACGCGATACCCGTCCCGTTTCGCGGAGTAAAAATAGCTCGCCGGTATCTACTGGGCGGAAAGGGAGATGTTACATGAGAGATAAACCCGGTTAATTGTTCAACTCCACCCCCTTGCTATAAATATTCCTGTATGCAACCGGCTCATAATCATCGATGAATTATTCAAACAGTTGCGCAAACGCTGCTAATCATACGAGGAAAATTAACTCGCAATTTTCTATGCACGAGAAAACGGTCTGATTCGTATTATTTAACTGTTTACAGAGAACCAAAGTACTGTTTAAAGAATTTCATAATTCTTAGAATAATTTCTGTCAACCCTTTCGCTCCAACGGACGTATACACACGCCCTCGTAGAATGATCATTTATATACGTTAATACCATTTTTTTTTCATTGTCAACTAATCAGTAATACACGTTATTTACCTGTTACCAGAAAATCGTACTGTTTAATACTAGACCTACCACGGTGAAAATGACAACTTCTTAAATTCCTCAATAAAAATAAAGGAAAAATAGTTTTCTTATATAGTTAAAACTGTAACTATAAATTAATCTCATGTCAAACTAAAATATTAATACCAATATTTAAAATCATTCAAATATAAAAAATATCAATGTACTATATTTATGTACAAAACTTGTCGGTAGGTTTAGTATTAAAGAATTTCATAGTTCTTAGAATAACTTCTATCTCATAGAAATTACCATTTATATATTAGGTTGTCTCGTAAGTTTCTTCCCAATTTTTCCCAACAAAAGAAATACCGAATGCATGTATTGAATTATCCCATAAGTTTCTTTCGGATTGTATATTAATTCATTTCAAAAATTGGGATGAAACTTATGGGACGACCTAATACATTCATACCATGTTTTTTTTCATTGTCAATTACTCAGTAATACACTCCGTTCACAACTATCACATTTTGACGCCAACGTTTCATAGCAAAAAAGGTTAGAAAAAAAAAATGTAGAAGCTGCTCACCAATGGGGGGTAGAACGCTGAGCTGTCCATGCCGATGCTGGGGTAGGGCCCCTGGTCGGTAGTGGAGGGTGTCGGCGTAGGGTAAGACGAGTAGGAGGTCGCGGTGGGTGCTAGCCTCGGATAAGCACCCAACGCGAGCCTGGCCGCGCTGTCGTACTGACAGCTGCATACCGTTTGTCCAGTAACGGGATCGGTCATCATGGGCCTGCCGTTCTCGCAGCAACCGGGGCCCGTGGTCCCGGCCACAGGGGTACTCGCCCCTCCGCTAGCTGCTGCCCCTGCCGCGCCGGTCGTCGTTGCCGTCGACGACGGCGACAACGCGCCCGGGCTGAGAGCACCGCCCGACGACATCGCCGGCGACGTCGCCGTCGTTGGCTGCCCGCCGCTCACCAGTAGCTGGAAACAGTGATTAAACTACCATTTAATTTTATTGTATTTCTACCGAACTGTATTAATAATTATATTTATATTATACCAAGTGTTACACCAAAAATATACTATATATGTATTATATTATATTGTATACTATATTATGCCAAATTATATTATTAATTGTATTAATTGTGTAAATTTGTTTCGCGCCGGTATTAACCCTTTGAATCTCACTCGGCATCAGATTTTATCTCAGCTCCTTTGTCGAGTTCTATTCGACACATTTTTATGTCTAGAGAGATGAATGTCCCTCGAATTCAATTGAAAATGAAACATTTAAAACAAATAAGGTAACTGATGGTAACAAAATTCAAATGTAATTCGGAATGTATTTTGTTTGGAAACGGATTCTCATTTTGTTACGAGATCGTGGTCGATATATTTTCACGTCTAAAAAGATGAGTAGCCGTCAAGGAACTGTACTTCGAACTAAATTGAAAATAAAGCGCTTGAAATAAATATGGTAACTGCTGGTAACAAAATTGAAGTGTAATTCGGAACGTTTTTTGTTTCTACGATTAGAAACGGATTCTCATTGTGTTATGAGATCATGGTTGGCAAGAAAAAAAAACGTGACCGAGATATCGTGAAACGTCAAACTGTGAATATTCTGTTTGGCGACAGGCTTCAATTTATGAGTTTGAATTTAAATAAGAGACCTGCTTTACATTTATTTCCTTTCAATTTAGACAAGTGAAAAAGCGATAAGGTAAATGTACAAAATATGCATTTAGCGTGCAGAAAGTATATGTTCGCGTTATCGGTTAACAACGATATAGCCATGTAAATTGCACGGGTTCGAGTAATTTAAAACGGTAATGTATAAAACTTCCCGGACAAAATAAGAAAGATAAATAATACATTTTTTTTACAACCTTGCGATGACAAAACAAATTTCTCTCGGTTACGCTCGTCTCGCGTGAAACGATGCGGTTTTGCATAAACATTCCCGATCGCAGACGCACTGGAGAATTCCAGAAATTTGTTCTATCATTTTTTTCATCGCGAGGTCGTACAGGAATTTTTACGCGATACGTAGAGAATAAGTAATGTTACGCGTAAAAGTCGCGTTACTTCACGGCATCGTTCTTGAGATCCATATTCCCGATAAACGTATGCAGGTAACACATTGCGTAAGAGCGCGCAGGTAAAATTGCGATCTTTACCGCATAAAATACGTAATAGAACGAGAGGTAAATGAAACAGGGGACACGATCGCTACGAGCAGAGATTTCGATCTCCAGATTTCTTCTGAAACCCATGGATTCACGATTTCTATAAATCACCCGAGCAAACATTGCTCGACGCGTCAATCGTTCCGAGAAACAACAGGTCGAATTTGACAAAATCGTCGATAAGATTTTATCGCCGGGACGTTAAGTGCCGGTGAGACACCGGGGCAATAAGATAATCGGTGCAGATAGGAAATTTTAATTGAATTAACATCGAGAACGGCGAATTTCGAAACGCTGTATCAGATACGAGCCAACGGAATACAGATAATCACGGTCGAGTGTAGGAATTAAATTTTCAATCTGTACGTAAACACATTATACGCTAATAAGCCAATAACTGTGTGCTATCCCGCTGTGTAAAATTTCGCTCGTTCGCGTTCAACG
>SHCU01000552.1:59006-75490 GCA_004307685.1 Ceratina australensis | reverse complement strand
AGCGTGTATTTTAATTGAAACCAAAAATATTTCGACGCATGCCGACGTTAGCAAATTAAGAAGTGAATGTAACAAATGCTAAAATTCAGGACAATTGTATCGAATAACGAAACGGGAATCTATAAACCATTCGGTAGGTGGAGCCTGACCAAGCAGGGTGTGGTCCCTGAGGAAACCAGGGGTAGTTAGTGCACGCAGGAAGCATCGGTAGAGGGGTTGAAAATGATTTAGGTTCTTTGCTAGAGGGGCGGCGGGGAAACCAGTGGCCGAGCACGATAGGGGGTTCGTTTCAATATGAGCCAGCTGGCGCCTCGCACGGGGATCATCGCTGATACCTATGTTCCATTTCGATGAAAGCCGGCTTTACGGTCCCACGTTTTGTGTACGCACGTTGGAGAAAAAAAGGCACCGGTCTCGCGGATGATACCAGATTTCTCGGGCCTGAATCGATGCCTGGGAAACCGTAAAGTTAGGGGAACCGTGTCTAGGGGCTCATTTTATTGCCGAAGACGCTTTCTTAAAAGTGACTTCTGTGGATAAATTAGAGGTAACAGGATACCTTTCTATCTGAAGATTAATTTTGTTCTTTCTTCGATAAATTGGTCCATCGAATATTTTTTCGGAGAATTCATTCATAAAACTATCTACTTGTGATAAAGTAGAGAAAAATAGGAGACGACTGAAATATAAAAAATGATTAAAGCGCACACGACAAATCGCACGTTGCGTTATCCAAATACGAAAAGAAAGACAGTAAGCTCTAGCAGCGATCCAAAGCTGACGAATAAAGGAAAATATTTGTACTTGCAAGACGTCGGGATGAATGGATGGACGCGCGTGTCCTACCAGCAGGGCGCAGGCGACGGCGCTGGAATCGAGAGGACACTGGGCCCTTGGGGCGACAATGAAAGAGACCGGGCAGCCGAAAACACGGCTATCGCCCACTCGATCGTTTGTACAACGGCATTGTCGTTGCTGTTGTTGCTCCTGTTGCCGTCGACGTTACCGCAACGCACAATGAGCATCACCAGGCGTCAACAAAAGGGCCAGATTTGTCCTAGAGACCACCTCGCGATCGTCACAATGGTACGAGGCGCTCTAAAAGTCCACGTGCGTCGTTCATCGTCGAATACACGTTGTGCCTGCTCAAGGATCCACCGTTTCTTCTATTTAGTCTTGTCCCGCGCTTCGTGTTTGGCCATTTATTAGCCAACACTGTTTTCTCTTACCATCATATCTTTTATCGTTGAGAATTATTGACAGTTTTGCAGTTTCTTTTATCACATATTTAAAACATTATTCAAACGTCAGAATAAACTAAAAATTCCAGTTCATTCTAAGAGGACCACATTCCTAAATTCTGTCTCTTCGTTTAAAAATAATAAATTAAAAATAATGAACAGTTTTGTTGTGGAATATAATTGCAACAAAAAAATGCTGATTCCAACTCTCTTCTCTCCTACTATTCTTTTTATTCACGATCCACAGCCATCCTTATCGGTCGTCGCTCGAAACTCAGCTCCCTCGTTAGCCAGTTCTTCTACCTGAACTATCATTCCAGCCGCGGTTCTCCTGCAAACACGCAACGGCAAGCTGGTCTCAAAAGTCGCCGACACAATGAGACGAGCAGCACGAAGACGACGCGACACGGCGTCCAAGCGACTACCTTTCCAGCACCTGGCGCCGCCCCGAAGCGATCCCTATAGAAATCGGAAATACAAATTGTCCCGAGTTCGGGACGACGCGTCGCGTGGTAACCAGGAAAACCCACAAATCACCCGGTTCTTCTCCTCTTCTCGCCCCGATGTTCGATCCGCCGCGATGCCCCGCTGCCAGTGCACGATCCGATCTAAAATGACGCTAACGAGGCCGCTTCTCGCCGGAGCTGACGTCTCGGCCAACAGACTTTGCATAGCCGATGCTACAAGCTTATTGAATCGCCAACCAGATAGGCTGCTCCTCGGCCAGTGAGAATGGGAACGCTGCGAATTGACTTCGAAAATTGATCACGTTCCACGGATCTTGAAGACTTAATTAGACCGTCGATTCCCGCAATTGTTCGCATGATTTATACTTCGTTAAAAATACATCCACCTCGTTAAGTAAACGAAAATTACAAACCGTGTATCTTAGATTAGGGAATATGGAACATTATTTTCTTCAAGCGTAACGGGTCTAGTATTTCATGCTCATTATTCAGCTTATCAAATGATTTAATTAAATCGTGAGTTTGTAATTTTCTGATAACTGCTTTTCATTTCGTACGCAGCAAACTCGTAACCGACGACCTTGTTTTAAAAATGCAGATTAGAGCGCGCTACTGTAACGATATTAGATTCTCTCCTTTGTTTATTTCCCCGACGAATCAGATCGAGAGACCCGCCCTCGAACAGTAGTTTCGCTGGAAACGGAACACGATCGTCCGAGTATCCTCTTACAACGGCCGCCTTTCTCGATATCAACGAGAAAATAAAAAAAAAAGAAAAAGAAGGAAAGAGGAATACGTGGCATCGAGAGCCGGTCCAAGTCTCGCGGTTCTCTCTCTGGTAGCGGTTCGTCGTCGGTCCCGGACACGTACGAGAGAGCCGATTAGCCCGGAGATCGTGTTATATTCCCCCGTGGGCGAGGGCGGTCGCGGGCGAAACGGACGATCCTGCCCGAGGACATAATTTACGCTGGGAAAGGGCGAGTAGCGACAGCATTAGTAGCTAAGTGGGGCCCTACGTTATCCTATATCCCCGGCGCGGATTGCGCCTGTACACGTACACACGGCACGGTGTAGCCACGATACGCGCAGCTCCTCCGGGTGATTCCTATCTGCCGCTGGCACCCGCCACGCCGGCAACAACACCAAGATCCCCATTCAGATTACGATCTTCCTTTCCTAAGCGACCGAGCCAACAGGAGAGAGAGTCGACCGTTTAAGGCACGGAGAAAAACGAACCTGGCCACGATACGCTCCCCGCGATTGTCTCGGTGAATCGCGACACCTTCTTCTTCGCCGAGCGTTGCGTTGCTCGTAACCACTTTGGTTGCACCGCTTCGCGTCGCTGGGGTTATTACCATTTTGCAGCTCCCTTTGTCTCGGACAGAATCCTCGGTGAATGCGAGATAAAGGGGGAAACGAAGAACGATTATTGGTACAAGTGTAGAACCTATGGAGTACCGGGATTTATTAGGTCATTAAATATGAAACGTCCGATTTGAGACTAAAAGTTTGGTTTATTATATCTCGGGCAAGAAATAATGTAATTAATCAAAATATGCATCTAAGCTATGAATACAGTGTTGCCATTCTAACGATAGCTTAAACGATGGATTTGCTTCCACTAAAGTTTTCAGTTGGTCGTCATCCACCTGGCTCTCAGGCCGTCCGCGTAGTTCATTTTGAAGATCAAAATCTCCGGATCGGAATTTTTCGAACCACCGACGTATTATACGTTCATTAGCTACATCTTTGCCAAACACTTGGTTAACATTTCGCTGCATCGTCTTCGCTGCATTAGTTCCACGATGGAACTCATATTCGAAAATAACTCGCATTTTTGTCTTATCCATGACTTACAATATGTATTTAACGTCCAAACGACAATATGACAGAACGTTAAAAACAAAGAGTGCATCTGAAAGCCAAATGGCATACCTTCGCAATGTAAAAAGAATAAATGACGATCGAAATGAAATATCGTAGATATCTGGTATCAAACTTGAGGCTTTAGGTAATCGGACATTTCATACTTAATGACCTAAAAATCAGTCGAAACTAGATAAAATGTCAATTATGAGATATTTCGTATGATTTGATGCGGATTGCAGCGAAGATCTTTGGGTAAAACATAATAGCGATACCTTTATTTCTTATCATGATTCAATGAGAGCAGGAAGGAATAAACAGTCGACACGTATCGCGAAGCGCGAGAACAGGCATCAAAGAGCATCGGCGAAGACAAGCGTCTGGCGATGAGACAAGGGTCAGTGACGCACGATGCACGGATTCGAGAACGTGTAGCGTCTTCCTCCGGATTTACATTTACGGCCGGACGGCATTGAATCGTCAGTCACAATGAAATTTAAACGTAGAGCCGCGGCTAAAGGCGAGATTGGTATCCGAATACATTAAAGCCGCGGTCCAAAACCCTACAGGGTGGTTGGGCCGCTGAAGGGCTTTCGACGCGGCGCGGCGGTCGGGCCGGAGCCCACGTCAATTAATTAGAGGCAAAATGGCCACCACGGTGGACCACCATTTTATCTCCCCAGCGCCGGCCGGATTCGACGTTAAGCGTCGAACGTAGTCAGTCGTAAAGTAGAGATAAGTCGCCGCCTACCAGAAAGGATAGTCGAAACGGCAGCAGCAGCTGCGGCCGCGGATATTATGGCGCCGAAAGGCGGCCGGAGAGGATAAAACCTGGTTAGATTAGATCGTGGCACCGGATCAAAGTCTTCCCAGTCCCGTGAAACTTTCGGTTTTATACGTTTAAACTGCCCACACGTCGTGTACTCTGTCGACCTATCACCGGTTAATGGGTTTCATCATATGGGCTCAGAATCAGTGACATTTTTCCGCTTTGCAGCTGGTACCTCTTCTATGATTGTATCGTGAAACTGTTAAAAATTTAATTGATATCGGGATGACCGACGGAAATATTTGTACTATATTAACCCTCTATGGATCCATGTAACTTTCAGGTCACATTCTAATTTACCATTCTCTTACCAGTTTTTATACACATTATAGGCCATTGTTATCTGAAAGTCACATAGTGAATACGTTGCTATAAAATTGTTTAAACGGAACCATTTCTTTTCTTCTGCATATGTACGTTTATAATTGTTGATTTTTCGTTCCCTTAATTTCGATTTAAAAATTCGATTGCGAATTAAAACAAAAATTCAGGGTTAATTTTTAGTACTGAGATTTCACTGTAATAATATAAATCAAATTTGTTATGAATGTTTTGTAATCATTTAATCGATGTTGGTATCGAGAAATAAGGCTCGCGTTGACATTTGATCCACGTAGCCATCTGTATCGGTCTGACTTTAGATATCCCATCAGCTTTAATCTAAATTAGGGAATTCGTAATTCCGAGGTAACGTTTCTTCGTATTAAATTGAATATATAAATATAATTTGCTCGTTTGGATGGTTCCCGAGTTCGTTAAACGTCCGCTCGGGCACACGCGAACCATTTTAATGTTGCTCATTTAAGTCCGTTAAAGGAAACAGCTCGCATTTACAGCGTGCACGTAACAACGATCCATTGCTGAAGGTAGAGCGGCGAATTTTGCATGAAAAACCGCCGATTGGCCAACCTACCATACTCGTACGCGATGTTGCTTAACCAATCAGAATTGTGAAAGAAATTTCTTTAACCAGTCCTACAATTAGGCTAATTAAAAGTGAACAGGGATGAGAGATCGAAGATAGTTTTATATCTAGCTAACAGGTATATTTAATTCAGATTGAAATATAATATTTCGTGTCTATAATATTTTTATTGTAATTCTTGCGTGATGTTTTCGTTGAAGTGTAATTTTTTCACTTCGCGTTGCAAACTGAAGTAGTATTTCTTTGCTTCCTGCAAAAACTGTTGAAATCATACCCGTAACGAATTACGCTACAGCTCAATAAAAAACATACGTTTTATCTATTATAATTACAGTCATTATTCCGCTAGTCTCTTTGCTGGTTTCTATTAATGCTTGAATAGTTGACATCGAGAAGAAGTTGAAAGAGAAAACGTAAAAAATAAGAAAGCTATGTAGAAACGAGTAAAAAGAAGTGAGCAAGAGAGAGAAAGAGCGTAAGGATGAGGAGAAGGGATAGAAGGTAACACGCGTGGAAGTAAAGCTGCACGCACGGTGGCTCGAATAAAAAACGACGAAATAATTACAAGCTTAAAGTGGCGTGAGGGCTTGCATAATTTCTCACGAAAGTGCCAATACTCGGCAGGGCCTCGGCGAGAGAACTCGTTGAAAGAGCATCGGTAGGGAACGAACGAGGGCGGAACGGGTCTAGTTAAGCGCAATTTTTAATTGCCGATATGTATCCGTTTCAGTCGAATTACAATATTAATAAGAGACTCGAAAAGTTTATCGTACGGACGATCTAAATGAGAAAATAATTACGCGCAACGCTGTTTAAAATTCCTGTCTTCGCGCCGTCCGTGTCCAAACTGTCTGCCGCGATAAAAAATGTACATTTTTACCGGTATTCCTCAAGCTTTCAACAACCTTCCCGATATCATGCGCTTTCGTAATTTCTCACAGTATCAACGCGAGAAGACGGAAATACCGGGAGGGAACGAGGACGGCGTGGTAGAGGAAGAGGCAAAAAGAGAGAGAGTATCGATCTCGTCGAAGGTAATTTGTCCCCCGAAATTGGGAGCATAATAATGCAATTATGTGCGTGATACATGCGCGGTCGGCGCGATTCTTATTAGCAGGCAATATTTTAATCCCAAATTGGATCTAATGATCCCGTAATACGGGCCGCATTATTGCTCGACGAATGCCCGGCTCGCTTGAGATATTCAACGGTCCGCAGAGACCACACGCTCAGCTTGAAAAAAAAACCGAGACCTCAACTTCACCAAAATTATAATCAACAAAAATTCCCGCGTTTTAATACGAAAACTCGTAAATCTTTACGTAAACGGAACATCGAATTTAACATAAAATTCACGATACTAGCATTTGATTTCAATTACAGTTTAGACCGGATGAAAACTCCGACTTAACCGAACGCTCTCATTTATAAATGCCGAGAAACTCGCTGAACGTTTTGCGTGTATTACGCGGCGGCAAAAACCGTGAGCGGAATCGTTTATTGCGCATAATAATTTCGAGTGCAACTGCAACGGAGCTCGACTCTCTCCCGGGGTTCATTTCGGCTCGAGTGATCCGGAGGGCGTGACACGAGGAGGATGCGAGAGCAGGCCAGAGGCTCGGTGAGGTTGCGGAAAAAACTGATTGCAGGTACCCACGAGCAGCACTCAATTCAGATAATGGAATGACTTGATCGTGGCTGCAGCTTCGTCTTCTCTCTCGGCTTCCCGAGGCCCCTTTACCGCGCTCGAATAAATTGGCCGCGCGTCACTTCCAACACCCACCGCTCGAATAAATTTGTATCCCGGCTTCATCTCCGCTCGTTCTTTTTTTTTTATTAGCCTGTGCATCGATATTAGCGCGATCGTTCCGATCCGCCAAGCTTCCTGTATGATATTGAATCTTTCGTAAAAAACGACTGAGAGGACAGTATTCACTTAAAATTAATGATGCGAATAGAGTTGAAGAATTAATATGAAACGCATTTAAGAATTTAGTTAACTCGAAATGAAACTATATATCATACGCATACCTGCCGAACTGTTAACAACTCGTAATAAGCGATAGCAGTTGATATTCGATGATTAATACGGGCAATAAAGTAAAGAAAATTTCATTAACACGAGCGGAAATTCGCTTGACCGAGCGTAGAAACTCGCAGCAGACACACGAGCGGATCTCGAGGACTCGAACATTTAATAAACGTAATTAGCTTCCGCTTTTATTGCGGGACGGTGCTCAAGCTGATTTCTCAAGATCGAAAACAACGTGCACGCTCGTTATTCACGATTACCAATAATAAATTCGCCCATCACGAAAGCACGTCTCGCGGCGAAGCAAGTGTTTCCTCCGGGGAGGATACCGCGCGATATATCGATTTTCGCGAGAGGCTTAACCGTCGATGGTGATTAATTGTGCTAGCGTTTAATCTCGCGTCTTGTGTTTTAAGAGATATTATGTTTAACTAGCTGGCCTTGAGTTATTGCCTTGAAAATAATCGCCCCTTCTATTCTTCTGGTAACTCGCGTTGGATCACGGTCTCCGGATCGTTTCACGGCGAAATACGCTTCTCGCGTGACTAATCTTCTATGAAAAATGTTCCCCAATTTTTTTTCTCATTCCCGATGAAATATCTCTTTAATCATTGAGAATTATTTTTTTCAACGTAGCACCGTAATTACGTTGTTTGCGTAAAAATATCAGATTTTTATTGATATTAAAAAATTGTGTCGATTGTGAGAACTTAGAAACGTAAATCACTGCTGCTCGAAGACGGGTAAACGTACAACGATTCGATTAGTTAGCTCCATGTTCCTCGCGAAGGCGTTAGAGTAAACACGAGACCGCGGTTGGCATTCAATTACCATCAAGGCTTGATGGCTCGTTACCACCTTGGTGTGGGAGTTGGAATTGAAAATGTTGCCTCTGACACACCGTAAGCTCAATTTCGTTCTGCTGATGCAATCGATTCGTGATACCGTGTTAATGGAAACTTTGTTCGCTTTCCATTGTTTGATTTGACAGTTTTACCAAGTAGAACGTGGTATTATGAGTCGAGGGTTAAAGTACTTATTTACACGTTAGTAGATACGAAACATTCATTTCCCCAGTCGTGTCTGCCATGTTTAAAAACTACGACGTATGCATATCCTGTTCCAATAGTACTTAAGGTAAGAAACCGATGATTTTCAAGCCAATTTTAACGATTCGCCGAAAGGTAAATCGCGAGATGTTCATGAAGTGCGTGAAGTATAGTCTCGATTCATTACGGTGGAACGGAGGAGGACGGTGAAGATAAGTAATCGTGCAGCTTAAAAAGCGCGCCACAGCTATGGCGGACGATCCAACCTGGCTTAACTACATAAGTATACAAATACATGTACATGCACGTATGCATGCACATCTTTCTTTTACGTCCTCACACGGTAACAGCCTGCGATCTCTCGTCTCCTTCGTCCTTCGTGTTCTCTCAGAGCTTCTCCTTCTCCTGTGACCTATCCGATTATGCCTTCTTCTATCATCCTACGTGGTCTTCTCGGAATTATTTTTTATAATTTTCGATATATTTTGTTTTTAAGTTTGAGATAATTGTGTATCTCATAAATCAAATTACGAAATGCACTGTTAAAATAAACTGTTGATATCGATGACTTTTTACGAAAGAATTCTGGCCCCTCGAAAGGAGATAGCTTTCATCAATGACATTAGTCTCTAGGCATCTCATCGGTTTTCCTCTTCGAGCATGCTTCTGGGCTCTCTTCATCTCGTTGATCCTCTTCTTCCACTCTATTACCCTCGGTGAACACCTCCGCGGCGTTTCTTCAATTTCTAAATCTCTCTCAGTTCTCGAGTCGGCTCCAAGTTCTCCTCTCCTTCGTGCGTCTCTATACTCGGTTCTCCGTTCCTCCCGGGAGAAGCTTCTCTCCGCACCTTCACCTCTTCGCAACCTCCTCCACCCCCTTTTTCTCTCTCTTTTTCCCTCTCGTTCGGTCCTTCCCTGTGCACCGCACGATTCTCATCCTCTCCTTGTCCCAGCGATCTCCTTACCTTCTCCCTTCTCTCCTCCTTTCTCCACCTTGAGATCCTCTCTCCTCTTCTTGCCTCCGTCACAGCCGTTCGCGCCGCCTTTCTGCGTTACTGTACGATCCAGCAGAGCCGCGCCGCTGGCGGCACGGAAAAAAGGCGGCCCTAAAAGAACTTCATATTTTTTATGCTCTGACAGCGACTTGGGTGGTCCAAAATGGCCGCCAATGATGTAATATAGTGCTCTCGCGCCGGCTATCCCACCACGGGAACGTCACGGCAGGCCTATATAGAGGTATAAAGACCCCTTTCTCTCTTCACCACGGTCGTTGTTTCTTTCGCTCCCCCTGGACACCCCACCGCCTCGTAGGGCACACCTAAACCCTCAACCACCTACTTCCTAACCACGCGGGTTCCTCGGATCCCATTGCCGGCCTCTCCCGGGGCATGTAATTACTCGACGGACGATGTCTTTCGGCCCCTTTTGCTCCTCGACCGTATTACCTTCTTCGGGCGCCTCGCGCCGCGCCGCCCGGACGACGACGCTGTCGCACGGATCGCGTGGCCTTTTTTTTCCCCGGGCCGGCCACCACGATTTTGCTCTGCCATTAGCGTTAGAAGCTGCCCGGTTGAACGCAACGGGTTCCTTTAGGAGAAGCGGTCGTACGGATTTGGGATGTACGATTTTCTTGTCGCCGATGCGATTAGCCTTCTGGGATTTCCTGATTACCGATCGAACAGACTCGATTTCCATCCGTTTACAATCCTGCCGTAACAGTTCAATGTTTAACCCTGTGGCATACTAATAAAATGCTCATCGGCGCGTCCGTAGGATACTATTTCATTTGGGAATACTTATGTACAAGCTCAGAAATAGGGCGTTTCATTTTGAAATTTACATTGCTTTATAACATTCAATAGGGTAGTCAATTTATCAATACTATAAAATAATAATTTAATCGTTTTGTAACGTGCGATACTTCTCAAGGCATTTAGGAGTCATCTATTGCTATTATGTGTTAGCCAAAGACAGTTCTTGACATCTCGGAGACGTCAAAGTCTACGATGGTACATGAAATGAATGACGTATCGGAGACATCATTGTATGTCAAAGGGTTAAGCTTGACGTAATTTACCCGTAATATATTTTCAGTTATATATTTCTTAGCAAGATTATCGTCTGTCGCTCGAGGCCAGCTCGTCGGTGTCATAATCGCGGTAACCGCCCCAAAAAGTTCGACGCTTCCCCTCTCGTACTTATAATCGCATGTTGTCTCGTCGTACCGATACCAACAGGTTTATCGGGCCGGTGGCTGCGAGCGACAAGGATAGTCGAGAATGTTACGCGTATCGCATTTTCACTCGGGTGCATCGCTTCCTCGTTTGTCACTAATTTATTACGCTCGCCGAAGGGTGGCTCATTAAAACGTGTAACAAATGTGGAACCTGTCGTTTTTTCTAATCTCAAAGAAAATCTGGCGAACCGCCCTCGGACAGGTACCTCTACGCGATATTTCTGACGCAGAAGACGCCGAATTTTGAAACCGATGCCCGGACAATTCGTCACGCGGCGCGGTTAAAGGTGCCGCGCGTTTCACTCAGGTAACATTCCCGAATCTTGCTCGTGAACCTGACGTTTTCGCGATCGGTTCCCGGTCTTAAATATTGTGACTTCGCCGTTGGTCACGCTCCATAATTTGTTCGACGAACCACGAGGTTTCACCTTCGATGGTTAAGCTAAATGAAAAGAATGGCAGTCTGCGTGGACGTAACGAATTCGGCAATCGACAGATTTTCTTTGACCGATCCGAATGTATCTCAAAAAAATTGAGAATTTATATGTATCATCTTCTCACAAGTTAGCAGACTGCGTTGTAATTTATAAAGAAATTGGACACGTAGAAAATAAATACTACAAAACGGAGTGCATATTGCAATATTCGAATAACAAGTGAGATTTCTGTCGATACATTTTTTATTTCACTACAAAAAGTCTGAATTGAAGAAAATTAGTTCTTGCAACAGATAAAGATAATAAAGATAATCGTGATAATTTTGTTTCTAGGATCAGATGCAATTTTCAATGGTCGTCGACATCAAATATCGGCAGAAACGTTCTGCTAATCGAGAAGTTCCGGTTCTCGCAGTCGCCGTATACCGTTCGCTTCTGTGATAATCCGTGCCCGAGTCGTCGAAGCACCACCATTTGCGATGGTTCGCTCATTCGACGCCGATTCTAAGTTTTACTACCGTAGGATCGATGGTCTCTGAATATTTCTTCAGAACAGCATCAGGGAAATCTCCGGCCAACCGATACGACTAGCAACAGTTTGCGGTTTCAGCGGCTCGTTCATTCGCAGGAAACTACTACCAGATTTTTAATGCTCGTCGACGGAAGCCCAACCGCCCAGGTGAAACAGCGTTTATCTCATATCATATCATGAATTATTATAAAATATACCCGTACAGCAAATGAAAAATAGCGTAATCCTATAAACGATGTATACACTTGATGTAGCAATTTCTATTATCAAGAATGAAAATAAAAATCCGTTGGTAGCTAGTCACGAGAAACCCTAGTAATGCGACTCTACCCCTTGGGTACACGAGCCACTTGTCCTCGTTTCCTCGATGAACTTTATCCAATAATGTAATTAAGAGTACGCAATGTAACGTTCGCATATAACAATCGAATTAACCCCAGTAAAACGTTCGCGGAAAAAAAATTTTAAGCACTGTTCTATCTGTAGACTTAAAATTTTCATGTAAATGTAAACGATAAATTATTTTAATAAAATATCCGATTTCTTAGAATTATTTGTGTATTTATATTCGTTTGCTAATGACATTTCACATGCACCGATCCAATATTTTGCTCGTAACAACTTTCACCGTTCTGTTGGCCGATTTCGATTAAGTAATTCAGTAACATTAAATCGGAACGTACGGTTTCATTTTAAAACAATACTCAGCCAAATAAATACTTCTCTTTGATCGCACGGCGCGGTGGAGGAACAAGCTGCGAGCATATACTGACTGCGCAAGGGGAATGAGAAACGAGCAAAGAGGTTTGGTTTCAATCTCTACCCGATCCGGTATTAATATTTATCGAGCCGTTTTCGAGGCGTAGTAAATATCGGGAGAGAGGCTCCGGTACGATAATTTCATTGCTTAATTCGAGCGGGCCGGGTCCGTGGCCCAGGGGGGAGATGATATGGACCACGGAAATCGGTCCCAGCCACGCACGCGCGCTCGTTCGTTTTTCGTAGGCGCGAAATCACGAGGCCAGAGGATACCCGATGGCCGTAAACGATCGTTTCGTACCTCGGCCGAGAAATATTACGTCTTCATGGACACCGAGGTTACGCCGTCAGTATAATTTCGTCATTAAACTCCTCCCCACCCGTGTACTTGTTTCATCCCTGTGCCTTCCATTTACCGTGGATCGTGGCGCGATGAACAAAGAGAAGCGAACACGACCGGACGAGAGAGGAAGACGGCAGGCTCGAAGGCCGTCTATCGATCGATGATAATGATCCCGCTGATGATAGCTCGCTCGTTATTATACGCATCCCATCGGTTGAACGAGGAGGAGGAATATATAGAGATACGAAAGCGGACGGAGAGCGAAGGGAAAAGAAAAAATGGGAAGAAGGATAAGAAGAAGTGCGTTCGTGTTTTAAGAGCTGGAAGCGATTAGTCGACGCCATTACTCACACCGTTTGCGCCTGCCACATGGCTAGCGATGGATCTTTTCTTCTCTTCTCGTCCCTACGTCCTTCCATCGTTCGTAACTCACGCTTTCATAAGACTTTCAACTCGGTTCGATCATTGAACGTGTTTTACCACTCGTCATTAAAAATACGCAATAGAGATAATGGGTTTCGCTCCCTGTTTCCTCGGAACCGTAATGATAGTTGGAGAGTTTCAGTTTTCCGGATTAAAATCCCTTTCATCACGTTCGCCAACAAAGAAACCAACACCGGTGCAACAACTCGCCGGTTCCGCGAGACGGTCCGTCAAGCAGACATTATCGCGGTGTGTTTGCGCGTTTATGCAAACCGGCCTATTAGCGAGAAACCGACGTGCGTCAATCCGTTTTAAAAGTGGCACGTCAAACTCGCGAGGCAACCACGGGAGAGAGAGATCCAGAGAAACGCATGTGTACGCTCGTCGAAGGGAAACGTGTTCATACAACTCGTTAACGGCTCGTTAAACGTGCGGATAGCGCGTGAACACGAACGGTAACTTCTACTGGAGTTCGCTAGAACAGTGGGAATTAAATACTGTTTAGAAAACTTACGTGTACTTTAGCTTAATAGTATATTAAAGAGATTTAAAACCGTATAAGCTACCGACCGCAGTCCATTTTTAAACGTTCCGAAATTCTACATATACACATAAAACGCATATCATCACAGTTGAAGGATGGAAGAAGCTTCTAACCGTATTTCTTCGATTAATACTTGAAACATTTTATTTTGCATAAAATCTGATTTACATTTGCTTAATAATTAAACATATACGTGATAATAAGTGTCACTGTTCCT
The DNA here is from genome assembly GCA_004307685.1 of Ceratina australensis. Lineage (NCBI taxonomy): Eukaryota > Metazoa > Arthropoda > Insecta > Hymenoptera > Apidae > Ceratina > Ceratina australensis. Next base: position 61,590 of record SHCU01000552.1, on the reverse strand, counting down.
TGAAGTCACTTGTTCCTTGAACGAATACTCGTCAAACATGGCGCGACACGTCAATCTCTTTCTACGAGAATATTATGAAGATGTCGCCGAATGAACGCCACCACGGGGATCAACGGGCACGTGCGAAACGTTTACAAAACGCTTACGCGTACCACAGACCCCGAGTACACATCGTTGCCAGCCGCATTATCTGATGGTACCGACATACGTCTTCGCTGTCAGCCAATCGTTAAGGAAACAATCAGACACGCCGGAGACAGATCGGCTGCCAACCACCTCTCCCCTCTACCTCTACGTGCTGTCATCGTCCTTTTCGCTTCCTACTATTTTTTTATCCCGACATTCGTATCGATCTATCTGAACCCGATGCCTGATATCCCCTTGTTTGACTCATGATTTATATCGTCATAGAATTTGCAATTAAATTCAATTCTAACATTTACAATTTAATTGTATTTGACATTGAACAACGGAAGTCTGAGTGATAGCTCAGAATTACATGAAAATTGGAAGAAGAAACAAGAAAGTGTGATACGAGAAATAAAAGGGTTGAAAGTTTGAACTTGTCAAGTTTACATTTCTCATTTTGAAACGTGATACCGCTTCTGCGAAACGGACGGCAATCATTTTTACGGGAAAGCGATGGCCGAATGGAAATTCGATTACCCATGCCCCGCAGGTGTTTCCTTCGCGGTGTTCCTTTATTACGTGACAATATTGCGAACGTTCCTCGCTGGCAATAAAGCGCCTTAAGATCCGTGCCAGATGTCACCAGGCAGAGAGCGTCATATACGAGACCGAAATCTCAAATATTAGCGGATTTCCAACTGGATAGAGAAGATGGTATATCCACGTCTCTAATATCGCGGTTTTTTCCACCCCCGGTCGATGTGTACGCACGTGCACGAAACGGCTTATAAAACTTTCGTAGAACACGACCATCCCATCGCCCAATTCACCTATCGTGAACGAATGAAATCGTTAACTGTGAAATTAAAGTGTTTAAATATTTTATAAAATATCTCCTTATTTGTTACTGTCTGCCGTCACAATTTGCAGCTCCTCTGGAAATAAATTGATAATCTTCTAGAAGAGACTAGCGTATTAAATATTTAATATTATAGTTTTTTATATTTTTTGGTGCTTACATTTTAGTTACACATTTTATGCAACTGTACGTTTCAAAATACTATGTAATGATTTTGATTATAAGTTACCATAAAATGTACCACGTGCTGCCAGCTATCCACGTTCGTAGTTACAGTCACTTCCATATATCAGACTTATCTCCTGTCGAATAAGTAGAATAGTATTCCAATGGAATCTATTGTACTTCCACAGTACAATCTCATTAACCCTTTGCGGACGGGACGGTTCGCAGTGAACCGTACCGTGGTACCGAGCTCCTGCCGCGATAGTCATTCAAAATTGCCAGTGCATATTTCTTGAATTCCCCCGCCATCGACATGCATTTAGGTGGCACACATATATGCGTTTCTCGGCTCTATCAACTGTTTTCGCCAAACGCATATATGAGTAGAGCTGCCAGATTGAGGACGGGAGCCATCGGGAACCAGCCCCTCCATTTACGCACACCGTCGCACCGCATCGGTGTGCTTCGTGCTCGGCAGATTTCGTGCAGTAGAGAGAGAGGGTTTTCCGTCGCTCTTACTCCTGTAGCGCTAAGATGCGAGCGGCGCACAGCCGGCCGACGACGAATATTCCCAATTCTGGATTTCCATTCTTCCCAGTATATGTTTACATAAAAAAAAAATTAAAATTTGTCGCCGCGGAAAAACACGATTTGTGGCCTTCTGATCAAATGAGACTATATGAAAAAATGAATTTTTTTTCAATATATATTGATTAATGTTCTTTTTATTTCTATTTTGCATGATATATTAAAATTACGGAAAGCAATCCTAGCCCTCGATGCAGTAGGAGGTTCGGTAACTTATTAAAAAAATTGTTAAATTCTAATTAATAAGTAGATAAAAACGGATCATGGCACTTTTAATTTGCGACTCTTGATAAAATGTCCAATGGTCAGACAGTGGTCATCTGGTCACTACTATCCTTAGAATCACCCTAATAATCATTCACGGTTATCCATAAACCGAGGAAGATCAAATATGCACACTGTAACTCGAAACATTTCGAAATAGCAATTAACCAATCATCTAGCAGTTCCGGTTGATTGCATTTTAACCGGGGAGCCAGGCGCTCGCGCTAGGAACGCTCTTTGCCCGTCAGCCGTCGCGGGGAGCACATCGGCTCCTCGAAATTGTTTCTGTTTTGGTTTTTTTTTATTGCTGGGCTGTTAGGTAGTTGTGTTTATATGTGTCAATAGTTTGCACTCGTATGTGCTGTAGTGTTTCTCGGGGCTTCTAATTTGAGTTCGAATTGTGATTTTTATTTGATTTCTGGTCATGATTTTGGGCTCGATTTTGATCACGATTCTGGTTTCGATTCTTGTGTTGATTTTCGAATTGAGATTGTTGATCGGGGTTTGGATCTCGATTTTATTTTTCAATTTTGCGTTTAATTCAGAGTTTAGGTAGGGTTGTGATTTCAATTTTTCTGT
>SHCU01000552.1:42248-56319 GCA_004307685.1 Ceratina australensis | reverse complement strand
TCTCTCTCTACTGCACGAAATCTGCCGAGCACGAAGCACACCGATGCGGTGCGACGGTGTGCGTAAATGGAGGGGCTGGTTCCCGATGGCTCCTGTCCTCAATCTGGCAGCTCTGTATATGAGTTCTTCGGCCAAATTGATGATTTGCGTAAAACGCATATATGCGGCGCTCGTCCGCAAGGGGTTAATAATATCCACACGCTAGTATGTTTTCTGTGTTCTTACATCAAGCAATCAAGAACATTACATAAATATACTGCATCAATAAATTTTGTGTAAAAAAATTGCACAAGGTTCATGAAATAATACAGAATTAAGATAGTGTCCTTAGTGTATTTATTCTTTCATATGAATTATGTATATACATGTGGATTTTTTTTAGATGATTATTACGGTCGATCGTTATGGTCGCCGTACAAAATCCAGACACTCGGCGTTCGAGCTTAATCTTTTCAATGTAGTGAGACAAAAAGAAGGATGATGTCTTTTCCTGATGATGCAGATGATAAAATAAGGTAATTTCACAATGCGAGCTACGACGTAGCACACCCTACTGCTAAGCAGCTTCATCACATCGTTAACTCCTGAAACAAACGAGAATCAAAATTTTAGTTTTTCGAATTACACGGAAAAATTAATCTTTGTCAAAAACATTTGATCAGTCTGCCAAGATTCTCAACAATAATTAAGTTCTGACTATAATATTGCGAAACCATTGTTTGAATCATCATGTAATATTTCTGTAAACCTTTATATTTCCTACTTGAAAACTTACCATGATAGCATTGACGATGTCATTCTGATTATTTCTAAGAGCTTTAATAGCTTTTCCTCGAGTCACATTGGCTTGACACATTACTAAGTCAATGTCTTTTTCTTCGACACCCTGTTCATCAATTTCTTCTTCTGATTCTTCTTGTATAGGTGCAACGACCTATGAAAATACAAAGGGATATAGTCAGAATATTTGCATCACAATCATCTGTGATTCTACATATAATATCTTCTAAGAGAACACAATAATTACCGTAGTACTACCACCAGCTTCAGTTGCTGGAATAACTGGTGGTTCCTTGAACTTCTCAGCTGCTGCTACCTGAGCTTGCTGACTAAGATCTTCGATCTTTATAACAAACAATTATTGTAAAATTAATATAAATGCAATGAAACACTTATTTGAACATAATATTTTTAAATATATTTTACCTTTGCTTCACCAAATACTATATAAGTATCTGATGCCGGATTCTTCAGCACGTCTGGTTTGTTGATTACGAAGAGAATGTTCTTTGATTTGCGAATAGTTACTCTATTAACTCCTTGAACCTGCACAAGATAAATCAAATCATTTATCTATCTACATTTAAAGAAATAGGCATTTCAATCTCATTCAACGTACAGGTTTTAACCCTAACTTGCTCATAAGCTTCCTAGCCTTTTTCTCTCCTCGACTCTGTTTAGCTTTAGATACCATATCAATGGGAAGTCCAGTGACAGTCGTTCCTGGAAAACCAACGGTACCACCAGTTCCTGCATCGTCCAATTCTGGCATAGTATCATCTGAATCTGAATCAGTTCCAGATCCTGCGGCTGCAGCTTCAACCTTGGTAGGTTCAGAGCTTGCAGCTTTGTCAAGTTCAGTTAATTCAGGCATGTTTGCTAAGCTGTAATTAAAAAGTAAAGATTATTTTCATTAAGAGAACACGTTTATAACATGCAATATTTCCGTAAAGGTTAACATCCATCATTTTCATAGCTTCACACATTTGAAAACACTAATATAAATTTTATAGACTGAAAACGGTGTTCTCTAAAAGATGATCGCACGTGTTTGATACCGGGTTAAAACAGTCCGCCCCACCTAGTATACATCCGAACGTATAACTTTTAATGAACGTAACAAATTTCCTAAACATAAGTGAAATATTCGAAAAATTAATGAATAAATTAAAAATAACTAATGCTTACAGAATAATAAAGACTAGAAGAGCAAACACTTAGAATAGAATGATTGTCAAGACAAATGGACGTTGTTATGGCGCCCGTTGAAAGTAGTCGAAAAGTACTTGCAAGAATACGACCATCAGTTCACCCTATTATTTATACTTGTCTATCGTGATAAGTAAAGAATAATTTGATTATCAGATATAACACGTTTTTAGTTGATCTTTACGCTCAGCTACGATTTTTTGTGCCGTTGTTAAACACGATGAATTGTATGAACAAAGATCATCGGTGTACAAACATTTCACGCATTCACCATTGACAATAAATTGTTATACACAATATGATTTATGAAAAGTAGTAAGTTTATGATTTTTCTCTCGATATTCGTGCTGTTTTACTATCAATAAAGAACGATGCCGAAAAAATCGTTAGATTTACCTCGAACGATAATCCGTAGAGGACCGAGCACTATTTTTACCATGTAAACGGAGACCGATTCACACGTGTGTCGAAACGAGCATAATTTTATACTTTTAAGAACGCGCGCTTAGCGCGACTATACTATAGCATTCTGTTAGGATGGCATATGACATTAGAAATATTTTAACAATTGTTAAACGCAATTATTTTTTTGTTCAACTTGCTTTGCAATGAGTAATTCAATATTAATTACATACATCATATAAGATAAAAGGGACCAGACATAAAGAAACTGTGTACATTCGCCTTAAAATATTTTTCCTAACTCCAGAGAGAAAATGAAAGTGCTCACGCCTTTGTCCTCAGATTCGAAAATACCGCACCATGCGGCCAATTCGAGAGTACTCCACCTTATTATGTATTCTAAAATTTAATATAAACGTACATTCAGGTCACTCAGGCACATACATACACACATATATACCAATGTATCGATAGTCAATATAATTGTAAAGGAAATTTTGATACACGCTTTTATTGAAAAGTATATTTTGTTTCAACAATCATTTAAACAGTTTTATATAAATACAAATTTTAAATCACATTGCATTTTATATTAAACATTGTCCTTATTAAACAAGCCCAGAAGTATAAGAATTCTGATAATCAACAGAATAAAAAGCATTTTAAGAAACGAGTTTCTTATTTTGCATTACTTTCTAAATCATTGATATTAGTAGGACACGGAAAATACATTGTTGTTACAATACTTAAGTTAAGAAAATTTTATTAGGAAGTAGATGAATGAAAAAGAAATAAATACTTTCTTATTATATATCCCTATTTTTTAATATAAATTAAGGATGTAAAAGGACCTACATTTTTTCAATACAGAAGGGGATACTTAATGCACCGATATCATAGACGAACATGAATAATTTACAAAATCCACAAAATAATACGTACCTAATACGAGAATAAACATAATTTGGTATATAAAATGTTAAAGCATAGAGAAACTAAATTGCTTTTAAAAGGAAAAGACATGATAGTTAAATACTAATACATACTACCGATGTGATAAGCGAGATGAAACATATTACTAATGTCTTGATAATTAATTTAAATTCTTAAAAAGAATATGTTTTTAATATATTAATGAAGCTTTATAATTTCCTATATAACAGATTTCAACAAAACACATACTCCTAAAGGAATTCAGTTTCTATGCATAATATCCTCTAATTGTAAGTACTTGTGATTATTTCATATATATATATATACATATTATTACATAAATGTTGCATAAATAATCGCAAATACTTAGTATATACATAGTGTATACATGTACACAGCATTCTAAGTACTTGTGATTACTCCTTTTTTGCGTTGTAGTTATGCAAAATCTTAACAAGAATTAGACAAGAACAATTTGGAATGATCCTTCATTCATGTATAAGAATACAATAGTTTCTGTAAATACTATATTACTATCTATTGTCGAAATAGCAATATTTCTGGAGCTTTCATATTCTTTAAGTAATATAGTACTTACGCACCTCTTGCATACATATAATATCCCTGTATACTACCGTCGTCAGTTGTAGTATATATCGTAACAAAAAGCTTCATAATAGACTTTTGTTAAGAGATCGATTCATCAATGTCCATTTTTTCAACACTTTCCTCGCATTCGTGTACCTCTCTCGTTTCTTCTCGATTTTTTTCTTCTTCTCTTTCTCGATCTTCTCGATTCTTTCTCGATTCTTCAGGATCTGATTTGTCTGAAAATGCAATTATACTTAGTATCAAAATGATACTAAATTTTGTATACCTTTGACAATCCTTTTACCATGTGTTTCTTTGATTGGTTCTTCAGTCACACATTCAGTATCCTCAGATGATCCTATTGGTCGCTCAACGACTTCAATATCTGAATCTAAAAATGGTAATCAATTCATTTTATTTTTTTTAATTGCAGTGCAAACAACATATTTTCTTGGCTTCAGTCTCAAACCTGAATCTGATTGAGTTGTTGTCTTCTCTTGACCATCTTCCTCTAAATGTTCCGCATTTGGAGGAGTTGATTCGTGCTCAGGAATAGTCATAGATTGATTGGTTAGAGAAACATCTTCTATTCTTGGAGTAAAAGGTTTCTGTTTCCTTGCAGGATTCCAAAAGTTGCAGTAACAACATCTGAATCCTGTAAGATAAAAATGCATATGTATTAAATATTTAGTTGCATTACCGAAACTTCATACTTAACTCTTTTTGGCAGATTATGACAAATGTTTACCAAAATACTCGAATTCCTCCTTGAGAGCCATTCCATTGTGAGATTCACAATGTCGACAAATTAGTGCGTATCGATTGGATGGACCATCTCCGACCAAAACATCAATTAATCGATCCAAATAACTTCTTTGTTGTGGTAGTATCGGGCGTGGTAGAAGTCTTTGACCTATTATTAAACAATGTGTCTCTTTAATTTTCTAGACCCGTACCTCCTCTATTTTTGAACGTTGAAGTACTAACCCATAAAAGGAGAGTTAATTGGTCTCACAGCGCTTTGGAAAGGTGTATGTTGTGGGATAGGTGTACCTGGAGCTACATTGCTAGTATTAATTGGTGTAGAACTTTGTACCGTAATATTTACTGGTGGCCTTGGTACCATACGTCTCCTCAGATCCCCAGAAGGAAGTGCTGGAGATGTACCTTGTAATTTACTATATCCAACTGGCGTAAGATTTGAACTTGGCGAAACTTTATTAATTGACTAAAATGAAAACGTTAATTACTATACCTTTCATCTATTTCATTTAATTAGTATAAATTAATAATTATTATGGATAATTTTTTTAAGAGAAATGCATTGAACACAAAATACAAACCGGCGGGGATAACTGTAAAAGAAAGGAGACATTTAATTAATGAATGGAAAATAAAAAGAAAATAATGTGCATGAAAATAAAAATGTACTAAGATTTTAATTATGTAATCTAATTTACTTACCGGTGTCATTCTTAGTTGATCAGGAGCAAACTTCAATAATATTTCTTTAGCCTTCTTATAAGTCTCAGTTTCTGTAACTTCTTCCAAAATTTTCTTTTTCTCTAATTGCATAGTACATAATTTTTCTTGATTCTCCGAAATTTTACGTTTATAATACCACGTAACCATCTTTTTGGTAAGCAATATTCTGCAAGATGAAATATTGCATGAAGAATGTTAAGTAATTTTCCAAACATTATATTTCACATGATAATTGAACACTTACAGTATTGGAAAAATGAGCAATGGAATGATATAGAATATTTGATCATACAATGATGCAGGGAAGAAGTAGAAGTAAAAAATAAATGTTGTTATAATATATAATATGACACTGTACAAAATAAGAGTTCCAACAATCTTTTTGTGTTTCTGTTCTGTAGTATACCCATATCTTTCTATTTCTTTAATTTTCTGTTAAAAAAGATATATCATAATTGTTTAGTCATGAAGATTAATACTAAATAAGAAATTTCAGAAGTTCCAAATAAAAAAGTATCTTACCGAATCAAGATTTTCCAAAATTTCAATCGTTGTTTTCTTTTTCTGTAACGCAAAGAAGAAATGAATATTAGTGTGAACATTTATCAGACATACATGAAATGTACTATATCAACTGTTAAAAGGAAACCAAATTTGATTCAAGTGAATTAATTACTGCCAGCTGTGTTCCTAGAATAATAATTAATATGAAATCATGTAACTATGTGGGCAGCATATTAATGATAAGATATATTATCATCCTGCATGTAATATAACATTTCTGTACAGGATTTCTCTTTGGCTCTTATGTAAAATTAATATTGTCAGAATATTCAATATAGTTCAACGAAATAATGTATTCCAATAAACTGTCATTGAATGGTAATTTTAGATCACACGTTAATTTTATTGCATAAATTAAAAATCAATTTTGATTAATCACTGACATCGCTACAAGCTTTAGTCAGATTATAAAATTGCAACTAGATATTGTGATTAGACATTATAAAATATATATAAAATTTAGTTAAAGAAAAGATAGTCCTTAATAAACTTCAACTTTCATATTTCTACCTAACCTAAAAAATTTATCAACCATAACTGGAATACCTAATTCAATTCCTTTCCAACGTTAGAAAATATAGAATTTATAAAAGTGTAAAAAGACGATGTTATATTCTGAAAGGATAGAAAATTCCATAATTCTTACATAAAGAATAAATTTCCTACGAGTCTTAACCTCAAACTCATGAAACATTAACGACACTTATTAGTGTTAATTTAAGACTTACGCGGAATCTTGATAATATTATTCCCATGTTGTTAAAATTTTAATGGCCTTGCCTACTAAACAACAGGACGCCCAATCAATTCATGTAAAATAGATGCTACGTAAGATTTCAAAATAAGAGATTCGTGCAATTTTAAAATAGCCTAGCCGGGCGGTATTCAGCGGTATGTACGTGCACTCGACCCAAATTTAAATCCCTCTGCGTTTTGTTCCGGTATTTATAGATCAAATCGTCTATAATCATTCATTGTGCAGCAACACTAAATAAATCGTCATCACTATCGGATAATAAAGATTATATCTTCAATTTTCGCACGATATTCGCAGATTCGCACTCCACACCACACGCATTGAATCAACAGATGTCGAGAATCGTTTTCATCTGTTTTTCTTTTTACTTTAAATATGAAGGATAGCGATATTATCTATAATTAAAGCAACATACAATTGAGTTACACAAATTATACTATTTATTTTTGCTTATCGGAGCTCCGCGAGAATTAAAATAACCGTTCTCTCTGAAACTGCAAATCAAACTGAAGAAATTGAAGTATAAGCGACGGCACATACTATAGAAGTACAATTTTTTATAAAGAACTTGTTCTCTCTCATCGATAAGAATAAATAAACATAATAATGAACACTAATATGTTACACTATACACATTTACATTTAATTTTGGAAACATTATATTTCATTTATAAAGATAATTCCTATAATCTAGCGTACTTGGTCTATAGCTATTTAAAAAATGCACATATAAATAGGACTGATGACGCATTGACTCGATGAGTTGATCAATATGTTCGCATTATTTTTATTGAATGTAAAAAAGGCAGCGAATATATTTGCAATGATAAACATGGTGGACTCCCTTTTAAATTAAATCCACGTTATTATTACAATGAATGTATACTTAACAGCTTAATTTTATTATTCTGTCATAGAATTTTCGTAAAGGATTAGTCATTGTTGGATAATACGAATTCACACACTCTTCAGAGTAATATGTCTATTATACTGAATTGCTTTCGTTGCGAGACTGATATGTTCATTTATAAGAGGAATCACTTGCTCGACATGCATTATTTCCGACGCTGACATTTTAGGTAATCCTAAATTTCTTTGCACGCCGCCTGGACCGAATTGCAATTCGCTCGTAAAATATCGGCATACAGGCATAACGTTTGATCGCACGTAGGCTGAAGAAATAATATTTTTGAATCCGCTAAGCCCGCCAGCGAGTGCGAGGATCAATTTCACGGCTGCCGCACCATCAGACAGTGTTGGTCCTTTGGACTCAATGTTTACCATTTCTCTATCCGCATTACGCAACGACTGCAACAGCATATCTTGTTGCGCCTACGCGAATTTTAAATGTCAGACGTTAAAAAATAGATTGAACATTTCATTTTCTGATAAGATAGTGTAATAAAGGTAACCGTACGTCATCGTACATTCGTGAACCGATTGATCGGAGTGGCGCGCGAGAAAAGAGGGACGACTGTACTCGAATCAGCTCCGCCAACCATAGGGACTGATAAAAAGGCAGGATTTAAATCCATTAAATGCGCTGTTATTGCCTCCGTCCGCATACGATCGAGCGCAATGGAACCAACGATCCTGTCTGGGTCCCACCATCCTGCGAGCTTGTAAATTTCCGAAACGATAGGAAGCGTGAGGGTGACCGGCCGTACAAAGACGGCGACCAACGATTCGGAGCTCAATTGTGCCATTTGTTCACCCATCTCGCATACGTACGTCGATACAGCTTCAAATTGAGTGGCGGGACTTAAGTCGAACTTAAAATTCGTTTCATCCATCAACGCGATAATATTTATCTGTAGATAATATCGATTCAAGCTGATGTCATATTATTACTACGTGACATGTTCTAAGTGCGTATTAAGCTTTAGAATAGAACGGTGCAGTCATACTTCTTTAAGGGCATGCTTTAAATGTTTTTTCTTGTAGTATTTTATACGAGGCGACGTATCGATGTGATTAGCATCCAAAACTGCACTAGCAAACGAACCTCTTGTGTCCACTAAATGTATTCTATTTATGAGGCGTGATTGTTTCAAAAGAACGGCCGCGTAAATTAACGAGTCGCTTCCTCCAATCATGCAAACTTTTATATCACCCTTGCGCTCCGGTAAAAAAGAATCATAATCTTTAAATTCTGATTTAGTGGCATCTTCGGTTTCTGACTTTTCTTCGTTTCCCGTGCCTTTTGCAGGTTTTGTTTTATCATCATCAATCGGCATATTTGAAATGCTTCTGTAAAAGCGACGTGAAATGCATTTCCTGATAGGTTTTAAAAGATATCGTGACATTCTAATCATGTTTGAACATCTGTATGAATCATTGACGATAATTTTTTGATCTGTTCATGAGACATGGAAAATCGTTACGTTACTAATTAAAAGTATACATTGATTTATTAAAATATATATCTATTGAACAATTGAATAACTTCATGCAAATATATCGTTTATTTATTGTATATTTTATTACAGTATATTTCTAAAAAATATTTGTGTACAATGCACTTATGTTACATACAAAATTACTTAATTTTTTTTATAATGATATCAGACATTTCTTCATTAGATTCTAATTCTAAATTTCTTTCATTTGCTATATGTAACAATGATACAAAAGCAATTGGTAGACTTAGAGACTCGGCATTACTTGTTGACAACATTTTTGGGAGTGCTTCGTAAACTTTCCTCATACTCATATTTCCTTCTATTTGATCATCTTTTTCTTGGCCCTGTGTATTCTCTGTATTTATATTTTCGTTGTCATTACTACTGTTAATAAGTATTTTATACATAGTTTTTTTCAACTGTTGCATATCAACTTTCTTCGCTCGAGTACTGTAAGGAACAGCTATCTTATTTGTTGATTTAGGAACAGCTACTAAATTTTCACCTGTAAAAGCTAATAGTTCTTGTGTACCAACATCTTTGCCTCCAGCATTACATTCATTTCTATTATCAGCTTCGTTATTTTCTTGGTAGTCATCGTTGGGAACATTAGGACAATACGATGTATCATTTTCATTATTATAATCATAATCTGTCACTAGGTCAGAGACATGAGTAACATTTAAATCATCCTTCTCTCTTTGCCGGATAGTTATCAATTCATGAAGGTATAACTTTGTAGCACTCGTAATATCATAACACATATCTGGTGGCAGCGTAAGAGTTTCTTCCTCCCATTTTGATATAGTTGGATTTAATGTTATAGATTTACTTTTAGCGAACTTCGGCGCGATTGTTTGTTCCGTTTGTTCATCAATATCATAACATACTTCTATTTCTTTTCTCCTTCTTACTGGCTCTTGTTGGCATGCTTCTTCAATTCTGCTGCCTTTAATTCTCATTAAATTCCTGGGTCTCCAATGAGAGGGGCCTGCCCAATGCAAATGAGAATTGCTTGGAATAAAAGAATAATCTGATGGCGCAGCAATATTAATAGATACAACTTCACGTAGATCCATAATTTGCTTCACCGGTCTCTGTACCTCAACAAGTACATCAGCATTTTCTGCATTATCTTGAGTGTTTACATAGCTTACATCATTGCAAATTTCATCATCAGGTGGTAAACTAGCATCCAAATCGAATCTTAATTCGTTAGTGTTATTCATATTAGACTGTCCATCATTATCTTTTTCAATTTCATCATCATCTTCTGGGCATCTGAGGAATTCAAAATTTACCAGGACCGGACAAATTTCTAGCTCAGAACAATTTTTTACTTTTGGAACAGCTACTTCTGGATTCTCACTTTCAATTTTATTTTCGATAGTATCCAAAATAACGTCTTTACAGAAATGAAAATAGTATTTAGAATGTGCATGGTTCGGTAACATCACTTGATACAAGCTATCAGTAGTTGCTGTATCTTCATTTTCCATTATATGTAATGAAGGTTTAGCAGTCTCAATAGTTCCTCTTAAACTATCGACTGTACCAAATATTCTTTGTTTGTTCCTCTTTTTCTTTTTCTTTTCATTTTCTTGTGATTCACTTACATTATTTTCTGGATTCATATCATCAACCGTGCTTTCATCGTCATTCTTATCTAGTCCACTAGCTATTTTTATTACCTCGTTGTGCACACTATCTACACGATAACTATAGATCTTAGCACTCACATCCAGGGATGCACTAGCCACTTGGAGATTGCACATGTTAGCATCATCCTTTTTTATCATATAAGTCATCAAGTCAATCATTTTAAGACAAAATGCATTCTTCGCATTGATCTTGTTTTCAGCATTAAGTTTGATACACTCAGTTATACGCTCCTGTATCTCAGGTACTGATACTTTAGTTAAAAAGCTTAAACCTAAAGATTTCCTTCTGTCACTGAAGCTTGTGGCTTCTGTTGGTATCGCAGCAGTAGTTATTTCGTTACGTATATTCAATCTTTCACTTTCATCATTGTTTTCAAATAAATCAGGTGCTACAACTTGCACATGCAAAGATTTTCTTCGTGGAGTTGATAAGGGTATGCTTTGTACCTTAACATTCCCTTGAGTATTTGTTGCCATTTTGCGATACTATTTAAATACTTGCAGAAATATTAAATATGCACAATTACTTCTATACTGACGACATACAACTTACAGAAGACTTTTTGTTCGGCTTGTATGATATTATTGTAAGTGTAAATATACTGATATTATACGTAATAAAGAAGTTGAAATTATTTCTTTTGTAATGTACTGAAGTTGCTTATTATCTTTTCTAATTCGGTCCGCAATAATCGTAGCAAAGTATAAAAGTTTTGTAATTGAAGTTGCAGTTCTCGGAGTGTTTTCAATTCTTTCTCAAAAACCTGGAAACAACATATTCTCATTTACGTAAAATCCGTTGAAATTCTAATATGTTACTTCAACTTACCTCTTCATCCGAATCCTCCATCAAATTTGTGAGAAAATATGCAAGATGTTTGTGAAACTAACGAATTAAACGTCCTTTATCGTAAATTCTTTGCAACAGAAATTAACAGAAACAGAAAGTGTCACAAATTCAAATAGTTCGTATCCTGATGCGTTCTTAAAATCATTTTATTTGAGCAGCATCAATTCTTCCGTTAAATTATTTCGTTTATTATGTACGCGAATAATTCGTACTTACTTTGTTCGATGAATAAGAGACACGCAAGTTTATACACAATTATTAATTATAAAACTATAAATTACTTCACGTGGATTAAACTTTTTATGGTTTATTTTTAGCCAGAAGAATATAAGCAAGATTTCTATTGTTGGTAGCGCCGTTGAATGTGACAGGTCAGTCTGCAAGAATGGCGACTATGGTGGAAGAACAAATTTCGGTTGACATGAACGAAGATAAAGAATCACAGTGAGTTACGATACACGTTAATTACATTAAGAAAAAGTCATCTGTAGACGATGTTCAGTTAGATGAAATTATTAGAGAAAGCATGCTACGATTTTGATTTAGGGACATCAAGAAAATAACCTAACGCATAAGATCATCCGTGATTCTTAACGATATTTTTTAATTCATACGTATATTTACATTGCAGATTCGTGGAAGTCGCTTGCAATTGGGTGGATATTACCCAAGAATTTTTCGATGCTATTACAGGTGCTTATTTTGAAACTAATTTCCTTTTTTGTAAACTTTTGCTTAATTTTCGTTTTAGCTTTTTTCCCCCTTTTCCTCACACTTTTTCGTCTTGTTCTTTAATCAACGTGAATTTATTCCTGTGTATAAGCAACGTACTCTGTTCGAACAATTTATCAAATTTACTTAGTCATTTATTATAGTTATTTATTGCATATGAATACCAATTGATAAGCACAGTAATTGTATCAAGAAAATATTTTATTTTTGTGTTCATATAGAATTGGAGTTGGGGGAATTATTAAGGGATGACATGTTCGGATTATTTGAAGCAATGTCTGCGATCGAAATGATGGATCCAAAAATGGATGTTGGCATGCTGTGCAATAGAAGCAACAATAAACCATGTACTTTTACGCAGGCTGTTGACTCTGGTGCAATCAAACTGGACAATCTAACTCCATCAGAAGTTATAGGAATAATAGATTCCACATACGCGTGTATAGTGTCATGGCTTGAGGGTCACAGTTTAGCTCAAACAGTTTTTACTAACTTGTATCTTCATCAGCCCAATCAAATAATCGATAAACCATTGAAAATATTTTGCTATGCTGTATATAAGATAATTGAAATAATTAAAGATTGCATTAATAAAGCATTGGTCTTTGAGGAAGAAGATTTTCAAAGTATCACATATGGTTACAAACTGCAATTGGATATTACAGAACAGAAAATTATATCCATGTTAAGAGAAGTAGAAGATGAACTACCTAGAAAGAATAGAATAAAATCGAATCATGTAGTATCGGAGGAAGAAGTAGGTTTATGTTTTAAAAACTTAAAACTTATGTAAGTAGCAATGGATGCAACTAACATCTTAAATTCTTCATTTTAGTATAGCGATAGATTGGCGCTGTATGCTAGAATTAAATTCACCAAAATGTTTTATCAAATCTTGTCATTAATGGGAAAAAAGGAACAGCTGCAACAAAATTTAAGTGATTGCCATACATTACTATCACGATGTTCTTATATGATACAACTTATGATTAAAACAGTAAATCAAGGCGAAAATGCAGAGGAAATATGTAAGTCTTTTTCATAGCCATTTTCAGGTTTATATAAATCTCTCATATATTTTGCATTATAATTGTAGCAAGCTATCCGAACATTATGGGATTTGACCCTATGGTAAATCAAAGATTATTGCCACCAACATTCCCACGGTATGCAAAAATAAAACCAAGAATAGAGGCTTTAAAATATTTGGATGACTTGTTGAACAGGTTTAGAACAGTCACTATGATTACTAATCAAAATGGATTTCACGCTGCTTTGGTAAGCAAATGTCTACTGAAAGTAAATAGAAATTTTCGATATGAGATTCCAAGTACACTGATTTTTTTTTAGGACTTCTTTTTAGAATTCTCGCGGCAAGGCCCATGTATATTATCTAGATCAATGTTGCAAATAGTTTATTTATCCACAACATATCGGGTGTTCGGCGT
Source organism: Ceratina australensis (assembly GCA_004307685.1). NCBI lineage: Eukaryota > Metazoa > Arthropoda > Insecta > Hymenoptera > Apidae > Ceratina > Ceratina australensis. The sequence continues at coordinate 42,505 of SHCU01000552.1, read as the reverse complement.
ACAAAATTTCGCTGATGTTCTGAAAGATGCAGCGCGAAATTTCATAGCACCTCCAGTTCTAATGCCGAAGAGCACGATGCTTCAGAATCATCAGGCAAAAGAATATGTTGATAGTTTCATGTCACATTGTGTAGGCGTATTTAGTCGTTTGCTTCAACTTACTGGTCATAATAGAGCAAGGCAGAGGGATAAACTGGCATACATGTTGGGAGAGTTCGCAACGTTGCAGGACGAAGTAAGCTTGATTTTTTTTTTTT